>NW_026475797.1:0-10688 GCF_026875155.1 Cherax quadricarinatus
CTGGAACACCTTAAAGTCTTGAACATGTACTCCCTGTAGCTGAGGAGAGAGAGATACATGATAATATATACCTGGAAAGTACCGGAGGGCTTGGTACCTAACCTGCACACTGTCATAACAACATAATGGAGTGAGAGATATGAGAGGAAGTATAAAATAAACCCAGTGAAAAGCTTGGGCACCTTGGGCACAATAAGAGAACACTGTATCATCATACCTGACTCCAGACTGTTCAACATCTTACCAGACGATATCAGAAACACTGCTGGAACAAGTGTAGAAGCCTTCAGGAGGAAACTGGAGAAGTATCTTCACCAGGTCCAGACTCGTGAAACTCTGTGTTCATTAAGAACTGCAAGAAACCGCTCTCACGGGCCGTAAGTATGCTATAGAAAAGGAACATAGACACAGGTGAGATTCCACAGTCACTAAAAACAACGGATATAGCCCCACTCCATAAAGGTGGAAGCTTTAACGTCCCACATCATAAAAATCTTTGAAAGAGATCTAAGAAGCAGAACTGCAAATCACCTGGACTCCCAACAATTGTACAATCCAGGGCAACATGGGTTCAGAGCAGGTCGCTCCTGCCTCTCGCAACTACTGGACCAATATGATATGGTCTTGGATGCACTGGAAAACAAACAGAATGCAGATGTAGTATACACAGATTTTGCAAAAAGCCTTTGACAAGTGCGATCATGGTGTAATAGCACACAAAATACGCGCTAAAGGGATAACTGGCAAAGTAGGCAAATGGATCTTCAACTTTCTTACCAATCGCACACAAAGATTAGTGGTAAACAGAGTTAAATCAGACGCTGCCATAGTGAAGAGCTCTGTTCCACAAGGCACAGTACTAGCACCTATCCTGCGCCTCATTCTCATATCAGACATAGACAGAGATGTAAACCACAGCACTGTATCATCTTCTGCAGATGATACTAGGATCTGCATGAGAGTGTCATCCACTGAGGACACGGCAAAGCTCCAAGAAGATATAAACCAAGTTTTCCAATGGGCAACAGAGAACAATATAATGTTCAATGAAGACAAATTCCAACTACTCCGCTATGGAAAACTGGAGGAAATAATAACTAGAACTGAGTATACTACAAACTCCAATCACACAGTAGAGTGGAAAAGTAATGTGAAGGACCTGGGTGTGGTAATATCTGAGAATCTCACCTTCAAGGATCACAACAATGCCACTATCACATCTGTGAGAAAACTGGTAGGATGGATAACGAGAACATTCAAGACAAGATATGCCAAGCCAATGATGATCCTTTTTAAATCACTTGGTCTCTCTAGGCTGGAATACTGCTGTACATTAACATCTTCATTCAAGGTAGGTGAAATTGCAGATCTAGAGAATGTACAGAGAACCTTTACTGCACATATAAGCTCCATCAAACACCATAACTACTGGGAACGCTTGCACGCATTTAACTCGTACTCACTGGAAGATCCTGGAGGGACCGTTCCCTAATCTGCACACAGAAATCACTCCCTACGAAAGCAAAAGACTTCGCAGGCGATGCAACATACTCCCAGTGAAAAGTAGGGGCGCCATTAGTGCACTAAGTGAAAATATAATAAGTGTCCGGGGCCCAAGACTATTCAACAGCCTCCCACCAGCCATAAGGGGAATTACTAATAGACCCCTGGTTGTCTTCAAGGGGGAGCTGGACGGATACCTAAAGTCAGTACCGAATCAGCAGGGCTGTGGTTCGTACGTTGGACTACGTGCGGCCAGTAGTAACAGCCTTGTTGATCAGGCCCTGGTCCACCGGAGGCCTTTTCATGGGCCAGGCCGCGGGGGGGGGTTGATCCCCGGAATGCTCTCCAGGTAGATTCCAGGTAGGTAGGTGCCAGATGAACCAGGCTGTGATTGATATGTGGGTCAGCAGATCACCAGCAGCAACAACCTGGTTGACCAGCCAAGCATCAGACGAGCCTT
This sequence comes from Cherax quadricarinatus, assembly GCF_026875155.1. Lineage (NCBI taxonomy): Eukaryota > Metazoa > Arthropoda > Malacostraca > Decapoda > Parastacidae > Cherax > Cherax quadricarinatus. Next base: position 1,964 of record NW_026475797.1, read on the forward strand.
GACCAGGGCCGGGCTCCATGAGTAGAAAGATTCTCGATACTCATCAAAGGTATTTCAAGGGTAAAGGTAGCATCAACAAACAATATATAACATCAAGAACTAACAAGAAGAACAAGAACTAACAAGAAGAACAAGAACTAACAAGAACAAGAACTAACAAGAAGAACAAGAACTAACAAGAAGAACAAGAACTAACAAGAAGAACTAACAACAAGAGGAACAATGAGGACAAAGTTGAACATGGTGTTGGAATTAGTGTGTGAAGTGGTTGTCAATTATCATGGGTCTTGTTTATGCCACGCTTCACTCTTATCCCCTTGTCCCTCCGTTTTCCTTTTCCTCTTACCCTTCTTCCCTCTCCATCCCTTATTACCTTCCACCCCGCCCCTCCCTCTGACGTGTTGTGAGGAGGTCAGAGGTTACGTCTGGAACTCTCTGCTCTGCACTGAGGATCTTTATTGGATTTAATGATAACCCCTGAGGGTTTATAACCCCTGAGAGTTGCACTCTGGAGACCAGTCACAGTTATGTGTCAAGTATGTGTCAGATATTTGTCATGTATGTGTCAGGTATGTGTATCTTGGAATAAGATAAATGTCAACGACACCTAGGATAATAACACCTAGGATAATAACAGGCTTTCAGATAGAAGGAAAGGAACACGTGAAGGACTTGGGAATAATTATGTCAGCTCTCCTCTCTTTTAAAGAAGACAGAACAAGGTCACGACAGCCAGGAGGATAATGGGGTGGATAATGAGAACTTTCAAAACAAGGGAAATAATGCTAGTGGTGACAGTTTTCAAATCACTCGAAATAACTTGTGCTCTCTTGCTTAGAGTCTGGTTCAGTGTTGACGGCTCCGTTCAGGGCAGGAGAGAGATCAGAGCTGGAACACATACAGAGTTCATTTACAACCCACATAGTGTTGACAGTATCGGTGGTGGGGGTCGATTCACAGCTCCTGGTCCTGCCCCTTTGCTGATCGCCACTAGGTCCACTCTCTCCCTGTTCCAAGAACCTTGTCATACCTCTTTTTAAAGCTATGTATGGATCCTGCCTCCGCTACCTCACTCTCCTGATTGTTTCACTTCCTGGCAACTCTAAGGCTGAAAAAATACTTCCTAGCATCCTTATGTGTGTCCTGTACCGCCTTGCATTTGATCTCATGCAGTGGGCAACACCTGGTGTGTAATATAAACAAGCTCTGATTAAAGACACATGAACAAGGACACAATGTGTCCTTAAATGTATCTTTAGCTAGTTGTACCATGACTGGTAACAAGTACTAGGTTATGTTAGTCACCCTGGCCAGGCAACATTTAAGGACTACTGGCATGTTAGATAAAGAGGAAACTAGATTTACAAGAAATATGGGAGAGGAAGGCGAAGGGAAGAGATGGAAGGGGTCGTAGAGGAAGGTGGCGGCCAGAAGAAGAGGGAAGATAGGCCAAAGTGAAAGGGAGATAAGACAGAGGGAAATAAAGAGCCTGGTTGAGAGGTTGATGGTGGTAGTGGTGGTGAGGGTGTGAAGTATAGCAACCAGACTCCTGTGATGAGAGAGAGAGAGAGAGAGAGAGAGAGAGTAGTAGATGGTGGTAGTGGTGGTGAGGGTGTGAAGTATAGCAACCAGACTCCTGTGATGAGAGAGAGAGAGAGTAGTAGCCTGGCGACACCTCAGGAATATATATATATATATATATATATATATATATATATAATATATTATATATATATATATATATATATATATATAAATAAATGCATATACTATATATATAACAGGGGAGAGGATAGTACGGGAGAGGATAGTACACCACACATATATATATGGTGATTATAATTATAACGTTAATTTTTGAAGTGGTGGAGGGGTAAGCCAGTGGAAGGCCTCGGTCAGATGACCAAAAGCTCTAGCTGCGGGTCATAATGTTACTAAGATCTGTGTCAGGAAACACTTGTCCTGTTTCCTGACCAACCTAACCTAAGTTAACCTGACCAACTTTACCTAACCCAACCCAACCTATCCTAACTTAACCTATCCTAGCCTAACGTAATCTAACATAACGTAACCTAGACCACAGCATTATATTCTTGAACACGAAGATTAAAGTCTCTCTTGTCTGAGTGTTGTGAAGCTTAAATGTCAGACGTTACTAGAGTAATGTTTCCACCTGGGAGAGTTAGGTTAGTACAAGACCCATAACACCACAAGTACAGCGTCACTGGCTATCATAACACCACAAGCACAGCATCACTGGCTATCATAACACCACAAGCACAGCATCACTGGCTATCATAACACCACAAGCTCAGCGTCACTGGCTATCATAACACCACAAGCTCAGCATCACTGGCTATCATAACACCACAAGCACAGCGTCACTGGCTATCATAACACCACAAGCTCAGCGTCACTGGCTATCATAACACCACAAGCTCAGCGTCACTGGCTATCATAACACCACAAGCTCAGCGTCACTGTCTCAGTAGTAGTACCAGTTCCTAGTAACCAGTTACCAGTAACCAGTCATTATCACTTCCTCCATATGGCGTTTGGATTACGATCTTCCCCTATCACGTTCTCAAGGCTCATGACTAATATCTTTAGAGGTCTCATAGGTAATGCACTTATGGTGTACTTAGATGACGTAATCGTCATGTCTAAAGACGTGGATACACACTTGAAAAGACTTGATGTAGTACTTGGTAAGCTTGAAGAAGCCAATTTAAAGATCAAACTGTCTAAATGTCAATTTTTCAGATCAGAAATTAAGTTTCTTGGTCACGTAGTCACTCCTAGAGGGGTTACGACTGACCAAAGTAAAGTAACTGCAGTACTAAATTTTCCAACTCCCAAAACTGCTGATGCCGTAAGATCCTTTGTGGGCTTAGCAGGTTTTTATAGATCTTTCATTGCCAATTTTTCTTCTATAGCTGCTCCTCTAACTGAGTTGCTTAAGAAAGATGCTCCTTTTGTTTGGACCTTCCGTCAAGAAAGAGCATTCCAAATTCTAAAAGAAAAGCTAACATCTGCTCCAATTTTGAAATTTCCAGATTTTTCTAAGCCCTTCTATCTGACAACTGATGCTAGTTCAATTGGCATAGGTGCCGTACTAGCTCAGAAGACCGATGGCAAGTACAACGCAGTTGCATTTGCTAGCCGAGTCCTTACAAAGGCTGAACGTAATTATACAGTAACTGAGCAAGAAGCTTTAGCAATAGTATGGTCTTTGATTGGTGTCAAGGGGTACGGGAGTTATTTCTTGAGTAGCTTTAGGTAGATGTCGTTTTGATAAGGACCTGCCTCGTATGGGCCAGTAGGCCTTCTGCAGTGTTCCTACATTCTTATGTTCTTATGTTCTTATGTCTTTAAAGCACTTCCGAGACATTATTTATCAGTACTCTGTGCATGTCTTGACAGACCATGCTCCACTGATACCTTTATTCCAGAACAAACAACCTACTGGAAGGTTAGCCAGATGGACCTTGACTATCCAAGAGTTCAATCCCACCTTTGAACACTTACCTGGCAAGTCAAATGTAGTCGCAGATGCCTTATTGCGACATGTTAGTGTAGTAACTGCAGACCCTCCATTTAGTGCTGAGGATGTAAAGAATGCTCAACGAACAGATCCCATGTGGTCTGGTGTGATTCAATTCCTGCTCCAGGAAGATCTTATTCTGACTGTGAAGCCACCAGCACCCATCAGTGACTTTGTTATGAACCAAGAATTACTGTATCGAACAGCCGAGTTGGGTACTCCTAGCAGAAGAGTTTACCAGCTAGTAATTCCACAGTCACTAGTGAATGTAGCCTTACAGCTAGTTCACGATGTACCAGGTGCTGCGCACCCTGGTATGGATCGTTCAGTAAAACAAGCCAGATTGAAATACTTTTGGCCTCGTATGGCAACTGATATTTCTGAGTATGTTAAGAAATGTAGTGTCTGCATGCAACATAAAGGTAATGCTAATGGTCCTAATCCAATCCAAGTGTATCCAACTACTAGCGAACCGTGGGAAAGAGTTGCGCTAGATTTGTTAACTAGCGAACCGTGGGAAAGAGTTGCGCTAGATTTGTTAACTAATTTCCAATGTTCCCTCCAGGGCAACAAACATCTATGTATTATGGTAGACCATTTCACCAGATATTGAGTTAGTTCCTATTGCAGATAAGACTGCCGAGACAGTAGCTAAAGCATTTAAAGAATGCATTATCTGCAGGCATACCACCCCTAAGTCCCTAGTAACAGATAATTGAGGTGAATTCTGTAATGAGATTCTTGAAAATTTGTGTACCTTGTACAAGATCTCTAAATCCACCATTGTTCCTCATCATCCTGCCAGCAATGGGTTAGCGGAACGAACCAATAAGAAAGTACTTGATGTCTTGAGAGCCACTATCAATCCCATCAGTGAAACTTGGGATGAAGTTATACCTGATGTGCAGTGTGCTATAAATTCTGCTTACAATGTTTCCATAGGTGACACTCCACATTATGCATTGTACGGTGCAGATAAACGTTTGCCTTATGAGTTGCTATATTCTAATCCGAAACCAAATTACAACCCTGATGATTTCATAGCAACTCGTACCAGCTTAGCTCAAAGTGTTTTTAGAAGAATCCATGAAACACTTCATAAATCAACAGCAGAATTTACAAGAGTCGCACACACTCGAGCAAAGCCATCCAAAATCAAAGTAGGTTCGAGAGTTATGCTGACTAACTTTAACAAAACGTCTCCAATGCCTAAGCTTGATCAAAAGTTTGTTGGTCCTTATCGAGTAGTTAAACATATCACTGGTAATAAGTATAAGGTTAGAGAAATTAGTACTGGTCAGTATAAAGAATCGCATTTAGATCATATGAAGTTAGTATGTGATGATAATGATCTTCCAACCCAGACTAATGTGACAGACTCTGACAATCCTCCTGATCCTGTACTCTCTACCTCTGATACTCAGTCAGACGATCAACCTGAATGTCGTTATTCCCTACGTACACGACAGGTATTGAGAAATCCTCAAGTATCATTTGTAACTACCAATTCAGATTTGCCTCAAATACAGCATGAGTTAGCCAGTGCAACAGAGTTTGATCCTCCCAGAGATGACACCCATTCTGCATATATCAATCTCACCCTAGCAGAGTTGGGGTTAAATGTAAATAACCTGTATAGATGAATAATTACAGTATCAACTTATCAGTATTCAAGAATTTTTTTTTGTGTTCACATTCCCTCCGAATTCTGAGAGTTAACAGTCTAGATTTGAGTGCACCGAATCTGCCTTTCTGTTAAACACTTCTTTCTTTGTATATATTCCTTCCTCAGAATCCGTAGATCACATGAATACAGATCGATCGATCAAATTTTTTTTATAACTTCGATTGTGTAATCTCAACGTTGAGTTTAATTTGATGAGTTGTGCTATATTATACCTTGTAGTTTCAGTTATGTAAGCTTCCCTTCCAATGTTCTACTTACGTATATTATAATGTTCAATTGTTGTGTACTTTGACATTGTATAGAATCAGCCCAAGCCATATACCTGCAATCTCTAGTTTGTATTAGTTGTATGTCGGGACAACATACGTTAGCGTTGCCGAGCTCTCAGTAGTAGTACCAGTTCCTAGTAACCAGTTACCAGTAACCAGTGTACCAGTAGATGACTCACTACCAACCGTCTCTGCGTGAATCACTGACTGTATTCATATTGCTGCTGACCATAGCAGGATTTCAAACACCCCCTCACACATAGGCACTGGTGGGTCAGTCAGGCTAGGGAGCAGAGAGAGGCAGGACGGCTGTTGGCGCTTTCCCACACTTTCCGTTATATTATACGTACTACCAGCCTACGTGAGTATTCTTACCCTATCCACGTTTTCGAAAACCCACTTGACAACTGGCTCTTATAACACCACAAGCTCAGCGTCACTGGCTATCATAACACCACAAGCTCAGCGTCACTGGCTATCATAACACCACAAGCACAGCATCACTGGCTATCATAACACCACAAGCACAGCGTCACTGGCTATCATAACACCACAAGCACAGCGTCACTGGCTATCATAACACCACAAGCTCAGCGTCACTGGCTATCATAACACCACAAGCTCAGCGTCACTGGCTATCATAACACCACAAGCACAGCGTCACTGGCTATCATAACACCACAAGCACAGCGTCACTGGCTATCATAACAGCAGCCTGGGAGAGTTACCACTAGACACATAACACCACAAGCTGAGCGTCAGCCGGTAGGAGAATTGGACTTGCCTCGCATGGGCCACTAGGCCTGTTGCAGTGTTCCTCCATGCTTATGATCACTGGTTATCATAACAACATAATGTTGGACGTAGAATTAGAAACATGTGCAATATCTGGGAATCTTTTTGTGTAGACGTTGTGTTTTATCAGTACAAGAACATAATATACAGATGAGGGGATCAGTCCCCATTATGGTGCTCTCACGCCCACGGCCACTGTCACACGCTCTCACGCCCACGGCCACTGTCACACGCTCTCACGCCCACGGTCACTGTCACACGCTCTAACGCCCACGGTCACTGTCACACGCTCTCACGCCCACGGTCACTGTTACACGCTCTCACGCCCACGGTCACTGTCACACGCTCTCACGCCCACGGTCACTGTCACACGCTCTCACGCCCACGGTCACTGTCACACGCTCTCACGCCCACGGTCACTGTCACACGTTCTCACGCCCACGGCCACTGTCACACGCTCTCACGCCCACGGTCACTGTCACGCTCTCACGCCCACGGTCACTGTCACACGCTCTCACGCCCACGGCCACTGTCACACGCTCTCACGCCCACGGTCACTGTCACACGCTCTCACGCCCACGGTCACTGTCACACGCTCTCACGCCCACGGTCACTGTCACACGCTCTCACGCCCACGGTCACTGTCACACGTTCTCACGCCCACGGCCACTGTCACACGCTCCACGCCCACGGTCACTGTCACGCTCTCACGCCCACTGTCACTGTCACACTGCTCCTCACGCCACGGTCACTGTCACACGTTCTCACGCCCACGGCCACTGTCACAACGCTCTCACGCCCACGGTCACTGTCCACACGCTCTCACGCCCACGGTCACTGTCACACGCTCTCACGCCCACGGCCACTGTCACACGCTCTCACGCCCACAGCCACTGTCACATGCTCTCACGCCCACGGTCACTGTCACACGCTCTCACGCCCACGCCACTGTCACAAGCGCTCTCACGCCCACGGTCACTGTCACACGCTCCTCACGCCCACGGTCACTGTCACACGCTCTCACGCCCACGGTCACTGTCACACGCTCTCACGCCCACGGCCACTGTCACACGCTCTCACGCCCACGGCCCTGTCACACGCTCTCACGCCCACGTCACTGTCACACGCTCTCACGCGCCACGGTCACTGTCACACGCTCTCACGGGCCACACGGTCACTGTCACACGCTCTCACGCCCACGGTCACTGTCACATCCACGCTGTCACGCCCACGGTCACTGTCACACGCTCTCACGCCCACGGTCACTGTCACACGCTCTCACGCCCACGGTCACTGTCACACGTTCTCACGCCCCACGGCCACTGTCACACGCTCTCACCGCCCACGGTCACTGTCACGCTCTCACGCCCACGGTCACTGTCACACGCTCTCACGCCCACGGTTCACTGTCACACGTTCTCCACGCAGCCCACGGCCACTGTCAAACGCTCTCACGCCCACGGTCGCTGTCACACGCTCTCACGCCCACGGTCACTGTCACACGCTCTCTCGCCCACGGCCAACTGTCACACGCTCTCACGTCCCACAGTCACTGTCCACACGCTCTCACGCCTCACGTCACTGTCACACGCTCTCACGCCCACGGCCACTGTCACACGCTCTCACGCCACGGCCACTGTCCAACGCTCTCACGCCCACGGTCACTGTCACACGCTCTCACGCCCACGGCCACTGTCACACGCTCTCACGCCCACGGCCACTGTCACACCTCTCACGCCCTACGGTCACTGTCACACGCTCTGTCACGCCCACGGCCATCTGTCACACGCTCTCACGCCCACGGCCACTGTCACACGCTCTCAACGCCCACGGTCACTGTCACACGCTCTCACGCCCACGGTCACTGTCACACGCTCTCACGCCCACGGCCACTGTCACACGCTCTCACGCCCACGGGCAAATGTCACACGCTCTCACGCCCACGGCCACGTCACACGCCCCTCACGCCCACGGTCACTGTCACATGCTCTCACGGCCACGGTCACAATCCACACGCTCTCACGCCCAGGTCACTGTCCACACGCTCTTTACGCCCCCCGGTCACTGTCACAACGCTCTCACGGCCACGGTCACAATCACACGCTCTCACGCCCACGGTCACTGTCACACGCTCTCACGGCCACGGTCACAATCACACGCTCTCACGCCCACACCCACGCCCATAATTCATTCTTGATGTGAACGTCTTTCGCTGTCAGATCTCTCAGTCATATTATGTTGACCTTTAATTAAAAATTGCTGGCCTCAGAGGTCCTATGACCACTGGGACCCCTGTTGACCCATGATGTGGGACCTCTGTTGACCCCAGAGCTGGGACCTCTGTTGATCTCTGATGCGGTGCCCCTTTTGATCTCTGATGCTGGTGACCTTGTTTCCTATGAGTGGTACCTCTGTTGATCTCTGAGGGGG
>NW_026475799.1:0-68480 GCF_026875155.1 Cherax quadricarinatus
ATTTTAATATGCTAACTAAAAAAAGACCAAAATGTTAAGAGGTGGAGAAGTTTTTTGGGTGTGGTCAAGGATAAGGATGGCAGGTGATAGTGTTTCGGAGACAATTTATTTCCCAAAAAGGCAAGGAAGTTGCATGCTGATCTGGTACAGAAAACTCCTGGAACCAGTTCAGTGACAGAATCACATCCCTTTTTTAGGGAAATGTTTAAGAGGCGCCAGAAACAGGGACTGTGGACAGTTATTTTGTGAGATGGGTCAGTGACTCTCAAGCTGGTCTAGTGGCATTAAAGACAGAGAAGAAGAAAGTAACCCCAGAGAGGGCTTTCCTGAAGTCCTCATGGAGGGGGATTCCCCTTCCAAACACTAACCCCAAATCCCTCTCTCCTCCTCCCTATCTGCCAGATGCCATCACCAATCTTTAATAAAGGTAAGTAAAAATGTTTTTTTTTATATTTTTATACATAATTGAAACACTATAGTATTTGTTTGTGTGTATGTAAAAACTGTAATTATCTCTTAAAATGTATTTTTTTGTGAATTTTTTTGGGGGTTTCTGGAATGGATTAATTGTATTTCCATTATTTCTTATGGGAAATATTGCTTCGATTTTCAGACTTTTCAAAATTTTGAACTAGCTTTGGAATGGATTAAGTTTCATAAATTGAGGTTCCACTGTATGCACAACTGTTGAACTATGTCTTAAAAAAAAGTGAATTTTAGTATCACAATGAGACAAAATAATTGTAATATGTTATTATTAGTTTTGGAAAAGGACAAGGAAATATTTGTTCACTGTAATTATAAAAGGGGGTTTGTCACATCAATGTCTGACTGACCAGGCATGACACATTACTGAATACTAAACACTGACAGGCCCACCTGAGATGCATTCTAGCATCTATTAAAGTACAGTACTTTTTTTTTTTTTGCAAATTAATTGAACTTTGCAAAAATCGAAACTTTTCCACTATTTTGAGCTCATTTTAAAGGTATGTACTTTCTGTTTGTGAAAACCAATCAAAATCATATCTATTTCTGTAATATATCTTCCATTCTATCAAATGAGACCAAAAACAAGAATACAACCAAAAAAACCATACACCACAAAGTCACTGTTTTACACCAAAAACACGGTCACAGTATTTTCTCATTTTGCAATGCATGTGCAGGATTTTTTTATATAGTGCACACTTACCACACAGACCTATTCTCTTATATACAGGCCAAATTTCCGTCCCCAGCTTATCTGAGTGAGCTGAGCTCAGGGCAACCAACAGTGACTTCAATGCACCTTATCTTTTATGAATAATGTACGGTTGTATGTGCTTTACACAACAAGAGCATTTTTTTATTTGTTTGAACCATAGCTAGGGCTAAAGTGAGTGGGTTATAACAATAATGGAGGGAAAAAAAAATTGGAATGGACTTGTTTCAGTTCAAACAGTAGCGGGAGGTTAGTGTGGTGACCTGAAAATTTGCGATTATGTAGCCGAAAATTTGTGCTGGATTACTGATGGAACCGGAAATTTCTGATTGAAGGTTTTGTGATGGCTGACCTGTAATATTACAGTTAACCCATTATTGTAACTAATGTAACTACTGCATGTTTTTAAAAAATAAAAATGATACAATCATATCAAAAAATATCTAATTTTGGTTAATAAGAAATGGTTTTTTATTTGTAAAGGGGTAACCCGGGGGGAAAAAAACTATGAGGGTAATTCAGAACTATTAGAGGATATATAAAATGATTAGAGAAGTGATTAAACCTCAAGTACCTGGGAAAGGGGAGGGCCATCAAGTTTAATCTGGGAAGAGGAAGTTTGCCCAATTCCTTGGCTCAAAAGTCCTTCACCTACATCAAAGCACCCCCTAAGTGGCTTCTTTCATGCTAAATTTAAAAAATAAAACATCAATAAACAATTTATAAACAATTAAATGCCAAGGCTGTAGGGATCATACAGGGCCTGGAGAGTGGGAAGTAATCAGGTTTGATCCTAAGAAATGGAGATTCGTCCAATTCCCTGGATTTAAGAGTAGTTCATGGCATCCAGGTACCCCCCTTGAAGGGTAGGGGTCATACAGTACCTTGAAGGGAAGGGGTCATACTGCTTCTTTAAGGGCTGGGGTCACACAGCACTCGATAGTAGGGGTCATGCAGTACCTTGAAGAGAAGGGATCATACAACACCTTGAAGGGCAAGGGGGGCCATGCATCACCCTGAAAGCTAGTTCATGCAGCACAGCACCTTGAAGGGCAGGTAAATTTTGCAGTTATTTGAGAGTAGGGTTTATGCAGTTCTTGAAGAGTAGGGGTCATGCAGCCTTGAAGGGTAGGGGTTTTTACGGACCTTAAAGGTGGGGTCACCAAAGTTAATTAGGGTAGGGATCATGAAACACCTTGAAGGGAGGGGTCATACCCCCAAAAGGGTAGGGGCCATACAGCACCTTGAAAGATGGGATTAGCGCACCTTGAAGAGTGGATCATACACCTGAGAGCAGGGTCATACTTGAAGGGTAGGGATATCCCTTAAAGGGTTGGGGTTAATACTTTAAAGGTAGGGGGCCATACAGGACCTTCAGGATGGGATTATCCGCCTTTGAAGGTAAGGTTCAACAAAAACTTGAGGTTTTGGGGTCACATAGCACCTTGAAGGGTAGGGGTCTTTGCACTTTGAAGGGTAGGGCTATAGACCTTAAAGGGTTGGGGTTTCGCACCTTAAAAGGGTGGGGTTTTCATACAGCACCTTGAAGGGAAAGGGTCTTTACAGCCCTTGAAGGGGGGGGTCTCAGCCCCTTTGAGGGTAGGGGCTTGGCCCACTTTGGGGTAGGGGGTCTTATGCACCTTGAAGGGTGGGGTCATACGCACTTTGGGGTGGGTAAAATTAGCACCTTAAAGGGTTGGGGGTCATACAGCCCTTGAAGGGTAGGGGTCTAAAGCCCCTTTGGAAGGGTAAGGGTATACGCACTTAAAGGGTAAGGGTATACAGCATTTTGAAGGGTAGGGGGGGGTCAAAGCCCTTGAAGGGTGGGGTCATACGCCCCTAAAGGGTAGGGGTATAAGCACCTTAAAGGGAGGGGTTTAGAGTCCCTGAAAACGAATTGATCCAAGGAAGAGAGAGCTCCTATGCCTTGGATCAAGACCCTTCACGACATGGGAATATAAAAAAAACACAGTAAAGGGTTTTCTAGTGCGTTAAACTTTTTGGAGTGTTTTCCGGGTGGGTTTTCCGGGCGGGAAGAGGTCGCAAAACCTCAGAAAACTTTCTTTTTCTCCCGCTTCTCGCCACAAACATATTAATTAAAAATGATTGAACTTCAGGTTTTGAGAAAAGTTCATCGTCACTTTTACCCTCGTCAGTGAAGAACCATAGTCAGCCACCAGCCCCCCATGTGTTACAAAAAATGTTTTCTATGCTGTTGCCTGGGCTAACTTACTAAAATATATTTTTTAAAATTTACGCAAATTTCTCTGTAATGCTTTTGTGATTAAATTTATTGCTTTAATAACTTACTACGACTAAAACCCGATCATGATGTTTAGATGTTCTTATCACTGAACTTGTTATGCATAGGATTTCTGCCCAATATGCTTCCCAAAACCGGGGGCTTTCTATTAAAAATTGTTGAAATTTTTCACCATATCTGTCCCAAACCCTGTAAACCTTTTCCTTCAAAAAAATAAAATCTATTTGATTTTTATTTTATTTATTTTTCGTCTAAATTTCCCCGTTGTCTCTGAAATCATTTGATACCACTCACACTGTGTTGGGGTGCTTAATGAAGATATTTTTTTTTATTTTTTATTTTAATTGGCATGATCAAAAGATGTACAAAGAAAACGGGGTTAAAGATACTTTGCAAACCCCCTTGTATGCAGAGCAATAGGGCAGGTTAAAAAAATTTAATTAAGTTTAAAACAAGCAATGATTATTTTTAGTGATAAAAAATTACAGAAACAAATAAAAATTAAGCAAAAAAATGGGTATTTCAAAAAAGGTCATATGGTCATTTGATGAGTTATGTGCATTCAACAGAATGGAGTTTCTATTAGGTAATGTAATTTGGGAAAATACTGATATATTTTCCAGAAATACATTGTATTTAAATAGATGGCCATACTTTTTTAATAATTTAAACTTCAAAAACAAAAACAAAAAGTGGGACCAAGTAAACAAGCCCAAAACCGTATAAGTGGGAAGATACCAAAGCAAAAACGGGCCCCAACTTATGCCTGACTAGAACAGTTTAAATTGGGGGGACTCGATGTATGCAAAAGGTTATTCCTCTAAGAAAAAGGGGGGGGTAGATGTAAAATAGAAAGAGACAGGCCCCCCCCTTTTAAGGGAGGGGAAAAGAATAACGGGCGGCCAAAAAGAGGTCAATTATCTGAAATTGCGTAGGGAGACAGGGTCAGAGAATAGAAAGCATCGAACTTAAGCTAAAGGAATCTTATAGGAGTCGGGAAATGGGGAGAAGAGTAAAGCCAAAAATGAAATCGAAGAAACCCCAAAAAGTATTTTTCTCCTATGCCAAATAAAAGTCGGAAAACGCCAGTTTTGGGGCCCCCCTACTTAAAAAAGAGGGGGTCTACACAGATGACAGAAGGAAATGGTGAGCTATCAAGCCCCAATTTTGACTCAGTTTTTAGCAGCCGCTAACCCGACTGAGAGTCGAAGATCAAATAATTTTTTTGAGGGCCCAGAATTTTGTTAAAAGCCTACCCGATTTTATTGACGCCAAAATGATTCCCAAAAGGCGATAAATGACAGCCCATGCCTCTGCCCCAGGGCAGACTCTGGAACTCCGGTTTCATCAAGAACTGCAAGAAGCCCCATCACGAGCTTTTACCATCAGGGAGAGGGAGCAGGGCAGAGGGTCGCCCCACAGTTACTAAAAAAAACGACATACCCCACCCCACAAAGGGGGCAGCAAAGCAACAGCAAAGAACTACAGACCGATGCAAAACATCCCATATCATAAAAATCTTTAAAAAAGGGTCCAAAGAAGAAAGACACCACCCTCTAAAAAACCCACGTTACACAACCCAGGGCAACGGGTTTAGAAAGGTCGCTTCTGTTGTTCAAATTGGATCACTAGACAAGGCCCTAGATGTTATAAAAGACAAAGAATGCGGTAAATAAAAAGCTTTGCAAAACCCTTCGAAAAGTGTGCCATGGCGTAATAGCGCACAAAATGCGTGCAAAAGGGAAAATAACGGGAAAAGTCGGGCGGGATCTAAAATTTTCCCTCCTAAAAACCCAGAGAGTGTGTCAAAGAGTAAAGTCCGGGGCAGCTACGGGGGAAAAGCTCTGTTCCACAAGGCAAGTACTCGCTCCCTCTTGTTCTCATTCATATCTGACATGAAAAGGATGTCGCCAGATGACCCCCGAATTCCCTGACGTGTTTCCAGCAGGAAATGCAAGGCCCCCAAGGCGGACTAAACCAAATTTTAGGGGGCTGAGAAAAACAAATGAAGCTCAACGATGAAAAATTTTCAATTACTCGTTGGAAAAAACACGGGGAAAATTAAATCTTCTCAGAGTCCCAAAAAAAAATTCTGGCCACAAAAAATAGAGGGGAAAAAACAACGTAAAGACCTGGGGGTATTTGAAAAAAGGGAATTTGAAAATGAAGGGAAAGCCTATAGGGAAGGTGCCAGAAGTCGCAGAAATTCCCACAGGTCAGCTGTTTTTAATAATCTTCCGGGCCTGCTATGTCTCGCATAAAATTAGTAAACCCAGTGAATAGCAAAATACAGTGTTTGTAGGCAACTCCCGTTTTTAAAATGGTACTTAGTGGGTGGAGTGCTTTCATTATTTTTCTTTTCTTGAAAATACGGCGTTACTGTGAATTTCATAAAACCTGTAGTTCCCAGGGGTGCATTATCAAACGAGAAGAAATTATTTACAGAAAAAGCGCCCTTCCCCAAAATTTGCACCAGTCAACTATAGTGTTTAATATAGCATTTATTGCGGGGAGAGGGAAAAAAAAAATAAAAAAAAGCCAGTACAGCGATTGATAAAACAAGGAGGTGAGTTCGTCTTGTAGGGCTGCCGATATCACCGGTCTTCAACACGCAAGTTTACTTTTGTTCAGTCAAAACATATTACTGGGGTAGAAAATTTTCCAGTGACCCTTCATGTGTTAGCTCAATCAGACCAGTATGTTTTAAAAAAAGTGCCCCCTGACAGAGCGATCGAGGGTCCAAACCCTTGACTGGTGAACCTTAAATGGTCCAAACCCCTTGACTGGGTCGAACCCTTGACTGGTCCGAACCCCGGGATGGTTTAAAACAGTTTCGTTGGACAATAAAGCAGACTGTAAACGGGGGGGTTTTTGTAGGGCCCTTTATAAAACAAAACTTTAAAAAAATGGAAGTGACCCGGTAAGCTGCCCAAATATAAAAAAAAAGAGTTAAAAACAAAAATACAATAGCTAGAGCTTCATTTAAGGTTTTAATATAATATTAAGAGGTTGTGGGGAAAATTTGCGTAAATAAAACCATTCAAATCATTGAAGTGTGTGTAGTCTGTGGTCAGTCAAACAAAGGGGCCCCTCCACAGGATAAATTGTCATTTTTTGGGAAATTGGTGTCCCCCCCTTGTGCAGATACCCCAGAATAGCTAAAAGCAGAAATTAAAACAGGAAGTGTTTCTGGGTATGCCCAAATGGGGAAAAATCTGTGGACTAAAATCACAGGGTATTAAAAGGGACAAAATAAAAGTGCTTTATAGAAACCGGGAGCTTTCTAAAAACGATGGGAACTAAAAGTTGGGCTAAAGGGGTCTGCCCTTGATCTGGCCATGTAGTACAAACTGAAAGGCTGGAGGTGATGTCGGGGAGACAGTAATAGAAAAGCTGGGGGTGTCCTGGGAGACAGTAATGGTAAAGTGGGGTGCTGTCCTGGGAGACAGTAATGGTGAAGGGGAGGTGTTTCCCTGGGAGAAGAAATTGGAAAAAGCTGGAGTAGCCCTGGGGACAGTAATGATGAAGTGGAGATTTTGCCCGGTGTGGGAATTATCGCGGGAAAGGAAATACTTTTTAAATGCCAACATAGGGATAGGAGCCATAGTGGGAAAAACAAGGTAGTAAAGATAAGAAAAAACCAATATTGCAAACTAGAAATCCCGCAGGAAATAGCAAACAAGAGGACCCCCAATAGCAATAGTGAGGATAAATTCCCCAAAACAACTGGGGGGCTCCTTGTTGGTTGGGGGTAGAAGAAAAGACAGGGAAAATGCACCACGGGGAAAATACAGTCCAGAACCCCCAAGGAAAGCGGGAAACCAAGCCTGTGCACATCTATGCATTGGACTGCGGGGCATGGGAAATTGGAAAAAAACAGATGGGACGTGAACTATGCCCCCCTAGAAAATGCCATGCCCATTGACAACGGAAATGAACTCCCTTTGTAACTTTTTACCCTGAAATGTGTCCCTCTTCAGTACGGGGAAAAGATGTGCTATAACTTAAATTGCCAGGCTACCTTTAAAAGGGGGAAAAAAAATACAAAACCCCAGGCCATGGGAAAACCGGGTACCCCACACCCACTCAAGGGGAGGGTTTTTTAGTGCCGGGAAAGGGAAAAAAAAAAATGGCGGGAAATGGCAAAAATGTACACCAAATCCGTCATTCCGGGAGTGGAAACGTCGATGGCCCCCCACTCCAAACCAACAGATAAGATATAATCCCAAAAAAAAAAATCCCCCCCAGTACCAAAAATCACCGTCCGATAAATTCTTCTTTGCAAATTTCGGGTTAAAGCCAGCAAAAAAACAACAAAATACCTTTCATCGTGGATGCTTGCAGAGGCAAAGGCAATGTTCGGGCTTTCCTGAGACCCAAAAAAGGGTCATTTGGACAATGAAAATTTTTGGGTCCGGTTACAACCCATACGAGTGACGAGTGAACAGGAAAAGGGGGGGGTTTTTCCTGTACTTTCAGGGTCACTTTTTTTGCCAGAATGCTTAAAGCTAAATGAGTAGTGGAAAGTTTTTGCAGTAAAAGGGCAAAAACCAAAAACCCAGTCATTGTGGTAGTTACAAGCCTCGGAGCAACATCCCGCAATTTTCCCGGAACAGCTGTTAAAAATTGACCACTGTCTGGAAAATCTTCCAGCTCCCGCCCCCAACATTTGCTCGGGGGGGTTTTAACTTTTTGGCACCTAAAAAGGAGGAAAATAGCAAATTATTGTTGCAGTAAAAAACAAAGGGAGGCAGCTCGATGAAAATCACATCACAGAGCTTTTAAATCTCTGCACAAAAATTTAATTTAAACCAGCAAATAATGAGCTACTAGATGGAGAATACACTAGACCTCAATTCACTAACAATGATGATTTTGATAAGAAATGTCACCATTCAAAAACAATATACTAGATCACAAAAAAAATTGAGGGTTAGACATTATGCGAGGAGCCCCCAGACCGACAAAATGAGACTAGTCACGGGAGCATTCACCCAAATTTAAAATTCAATAACAAAAACATAAAATGGGACCAAGAAAAAAAAAGCCTAACCATATAAATGGGAAATATACTAAGCAACACGACCCAAACTTTTGCCTAGAACAGATTAACTCGGTGGCACTCGATGTATGCACAAGGTTATCCTCTAAAAAAAAAAGGAGGAGTAGATGTAAAATTAGAAGAGAAGGGCTCCCTTTACAGGGCGGAAAAGAATAACAGAGCGGCTAAAAGAGGTCAATATATCTGAAATGGCGGGGAGCACTGGTCAGGAGAAATAGAAGCATCGAAAATTAAACTTTAAAGAATCCTTTGGAAATAGGAAAATCGCGGGGGAAAAACTAAAAGCTATAATGAAATCGGAAAAAAAACCAAAAGTATTTCTTCTCCTAGGGCCAATCAAAATCGAGAACAAAGCCCCGTATTGGGCCCCTATTAAACAAAAATGGGTCCTAACAGATGACAGCAAGGAAATGAGTGAGTCTCAAGTCCCAATATGACTCAGTTTTTAGCAAGCCGCTAAACCAGACGGAGTCGAAAATCAAAATGAATTTTTTTTTGAGAGAGCCACAAATTTGTTAACAAAGCCTTTTCCGATGTTTCCTGCCCAAATGACTTCGAAAAGGCGATAATGACATCCCCCTGCACTCTGCCCAGGGGCCAGATCAGGAACTCTTGTTCATCAAAACTGCAAGAAGCCCTATCCGAGCCTTTTCCATCCCATGGAGAGGGGCATGGAACGGGGGTCATCCCCCCAGTTATAAAAACAACAGGGCTAGCCCACTCCCAAAAGGGGGGAGTTAAAAGCAAAAAGCAAAAATACAGCCAATAGACTAAAATCCCCTATCATAAAATCTTTGAAAGGGTCCTAAGAAGCAAGACCCCCCATCTAGAAACCATGTTTTAAAAACCCCGGGAAATGGGTTTTGAAGGCGTCCTGTCTGTCTCGTACTGGTCACTCGACAAGGGCCTAAATGCACTGAAGACAAAAAGAATGCAGATGTAATATTCAGACTTTGCAAAAGCCTTTTGACAAGTGTGACCTGGCGAATAGCGCACAAAAATGGCGCTAAAGGAAAAAAGGAAAAGTGGTCGATGGATCTATAATTTCCTCATAACAGAACCAGAGAGTAGTGTCAACAGAGTAAAGTCCGAGGCGTACGGTGAAAACTCTGTTCCACAGGCACAGTATCGTCCCCTCGTTCCTCATCCCCATATCGAATAGACAAGGATGTCAGCAAGACCGTGTTTCCTTTGAGATGACACCCCAATCTGCATGACGTGTTTCCATTTCAGAACTGCAAGGCTCCCGGGGACATCAACCAAAACTTTCAGTGGGCTGCAGAAAACAATATGAAGTTCAACGATGGAGAAATTTTTTAATTATAGATTGGTAAACATGAGGAAATTAAATCTTATCAGAGTACAAAAAAATTTTGGGGGCCCCGAAAAAGAGGAAACCCAAGTCAAAGACCTGGGAGTGATTATGTGGGGTTCCCTTCAAGGACCATAATTTTTTCAATCCATCTGCTAGAAAAAAAGACAGGATGGATAATAGAAAATTCAAAACTAGGGGAGGCCAAAACCCATGAGAATTTCAGGTCACTTGTTTACTAGGCGGAATATTGCTGCACTCTAACGCACCTTTCAAGGAGGTGAAATTGCCGACTAGAAAAGTACAGAGAACTTTCACGGTGGCATAACGGAGATAAAAAACCTCAAATTCTGGGAGGCTTTGGGGTTTTTAAATGATTCCTGGAATGCAGGAGGGGGGATCATGATTATATACATGGAAAATCCTTGAGGGACTAGTCCGAACTTGCACACGAAAATCACTCATACGAAAACAAAAGACTTGGGAGAGATGCACCTCCCCCCCTGAAAAACAGGGGGTCCCAGCACGTTAAAGACCATACTAAGTGTCGGGGCCCGAGACTGTTCAAATGCCTCCCCCCAACCCCAAGGGGGATTACCAAAAGACCCCCGGCCAGTTTCAAGCTGGCACTGGACAAGCACCTAAAGTCAGTTCCCGATCAGCCGGTGTGGGTCGTCTTGGTTTGCGTGCAGCCAGGCAAAAGCCTGGTTGTCAGGCGCTGATCCACGGAGGCTGGTCACAGCCGGGCCGCCCCGGGGGCTTTTACCCCGAAAAATCTCTCCGGGGAAAAAAACCAGGATAATGCGGGGTTCCCTTCAAGGACCATAAACATTGTATCAAAGCATCTGCTGAAAAAATGACAGGTGGATAATGAGAACCTTCAAAAAATAGGGAGGCCAAGCCCCTGATGACACTCTTCAGGTCACTTGTTTTCTAGGCTGGAAAAATTGCTGCCACTGCGCACCTTTCAAGCAGGTGAAAAATTTCTGACCTAGAAATGTACAAGAACCTTCACAGCACGCATAACGGAGAAAAACACCTCAATTATGGGAGCCTTGGGTTCCTAATTTTTATTCCCTGGAACGCAGGCGGGAGAGAACATGATTATATAAAACCCGGAAAAACCCAGAGGGGGTAGTACCGAACTTGCACACGAAAAACACTCACTACGAAAGCAAAAGACTTTGGGAGGGGGAGCCCCATCCCCCCCAATGAAAGCAGGGGTTCATAGACGTTAAGAGACCATACAAAAAGGTCAGGGGCCCAGAGTTCAATGCCCCCAGCAACATAAAGGGGGTTCCAAGACCCCCCGGGAGTCTTCAAGGCGGCATGGACAAGCACCTAAATGTTTTGACGCCGGGCTGGGCTCGTACGTTGGTTTGCTGCAAACCAGCAGAACAGCCCGGTTGATCAGGGGCCGATCCCCCAGGGGCCTGGCACAGACCCGGGCCGGGGGGCGTTGACCCCCGGAACTCTCTCCCGGTAAACTCCAGGTAAACAGGACTATTAAAACCTAATTTTAATGATTGCTGAAAATGCCGGTGGTAATGAAATTAAAATAAAAGGCCCCTAAATCTTAAAATACTTTTTTATTGGGGAAGTGACCAGGACCTTTCAACGGTAAATGCTGATAGAAAAGTACAGAGAACCTTTACAAATTACGGGTTTAAAAATCATTTATGGGGGCACTTTTTTTTAAAATGTATTCCCTGGAAAAAACGGGAGAATAATGTTTTTCCATGGAAAATCTAAGGGTAGTAAACTTTACGAAAACTTACAAAGAAAAGGCTTGGGGAGAGACACACCCCCCAAAAAAAAGGGGGGTTTTAGCCCCTTTTAAGGAATAAAATAATGTCGGGCCCCAAAGACTGTTAAATTTGTCCCCAGCATACTAAGGGGGATTTCCAACAAACCCCTTGGGTCTTAACTCATGAAAGCCCCTAAATCTTCTAAGGGGTGTTTTTCGTCTTGGTTTGTAATTTGCAGGATAAAGTGGGATCCCGGCCGATTTAAAAGGAGGCCCCCGGTAAGAGGCCCGGGGGGGTTCCCCGGAACTCCTCCAGGGGAAACCAAAATTAAACTTTTCAATTAAAAATTCTGCTAAGTTTAAAAGATGGGTTTTGCTAAAATATATGTGTTAATAAAAATTTTATAAAAGGCCCCAAACAAAAAATGTAAAAGTTATTGGAAGGGATCCCAGCACTTTTTAAAATTTGTTTTGGGATGGGAAAGTACAAAAAAGGGGGACAATTTTTAAATTACTGGTTTTCTCTCGGAAAAAGGGTTTTATTTTATCAGTTTAGTAATGCCAGGTTGGGGGAAAAGAAAAAAAGTGTTAATGCAGAATTTAGTTGATTCCAAGGGAAAAAAATTTACTAGGGTTTTGTGCTAAGGACTTTCCTAAAAGAAATTTTAAATTTGGGAAGGATGAATTTTTGGCCCCTAAAATTTTTTATGTGGGCTATTTTTGTTTTTGAAAGGGAGGAAGAATGTTTACCCGAAAACTGAGGAGGCCCGGGAATTTTTAAAAAGATTTTAAAATTGAATCTGGACAATACTGGGTACGACTTCCGTGGAGACTGAACCATCCAGAATTGCCCACTAATTACAGAATGGCACATGGACAATTAAAGGCTCAGCTTCGCGAACTGAGTAAGACACCAGAATTGTTAACTGCCTATAATGATATAATTGCTTGAGCAGTTAATTAATAAATTTATAGAAGAGGTACCTCCTGAACAAGCCAACATTTATGGTCACTATTTGCCACATCACAGAGTGAAGAAGGATTCTAAGACCACTCCTTTGAGGATTGTTTAATTGTAGTGCCAGGAGTAACAAAATTGTACCTAGTTTAAATGACTGTTTGATGACAGGTCCGTCGTTGACGGAAAAATTAGGAGATATCTTATTAAATTTCAGGGTGAAGAATTATGCCTTTACGGCTGACATAAGTAAAGCTTTCCTAAGAGTGGGTTTACAAGAGGCTGACCGGGATTGTACCCGCTTCTTATGGCCTAAGAATCCTATTGACCCACTTAGCCCTCTGAAAACCTTTCACTTTAGGAGCGTATTATTTGGTGCTACATCCAGTCCGTTCCTACTTCAAGCGACGATAAATGCACACCTTAAACGTATGGGAAGTCCATTGAGTAAAGTAATGAGCAAACAATTTTATGTGGACAATTTCCTGGTATTCCCTGGAACGCAGGAGGGAGAGATACATGATTATATACACCCGGAAAATCCTAGAGGGACTAGTACCGAACTTGCACACGAAAATCACTCACTACGAAAGCAAAAGACTTGGCAGACGATGCACCATCCTCCCAATGAAAAGCAGGGGTGTCACTAGCACGTTAAGAGACCATACAATAAGTGTCAGGGGCCCGAGACTGTTCAACTGCCTCCCAGCACACATAAGGGGGATTACCAACAGACCCCTGGCAGTCTTCAAGCTGGCACTGGACAAGACCTAAAGGGGGTTTTAACATGCTCAGCGCGAACGAAAAATTTTTCCGAAAAAAATTCACAAACTGAGTTAATCTTATAGAAAAATAGCTTAACTCTCTGGCAACACAATGGTACCAGAATCATTGTTCTACGACATTCTACAAGGAATTATGGTCATTTAAATACACCTAGGGTGACGTCACCACCCGCGGCAGGTGTGCTCACCTGTCGTCAATTTATTTTTTTTTTCCGTTTTTTTTTTCGTGTATTTACTGTATTATTCTTTCTAAGATAATAATTGACGATTTGGCATCATAATACATTGGGCGGGACTTATACGTAGAGTTCCAACCAACCAGGAACCTCCCGACACCATTTTGCTGACGTCATGGAAAATTCCAGTCTCGGGGTGTGCCGGGGAATATGGCTCAATATAACGCTATTATAGCTTCTACGGCTTATTTATCTATCACAATTGATCTAATATGACATAATAAACAATATAAATAACAAAGAAGTATGGTAAATGCTCCAGAATGAATAATATATGGCATATTCCCAGAGCGCGTCCATCGGAATAATAGATTCCCATTCTCAGAGAGGGGCTTCCATTCTCTTTCTCTCACCTCCAGGGTCCTTATATTAGAGAAAACGAACATGGTTAACTATGATATACACTCGTAATGCAGTATAAGACTGAGAAAAATGTTATTTTCTCGAAAAAAAAAAAAAAAAGGTGGTCCGGCTGTTTCGCGGATTATCTCGGAAGTAAGTTATTCACATATATGAGCAAGTAACTTCGTTAATAATAGCAGGAATGTAATGAAATTCACAGAGAACATAAAGGAAAGATTGTTTTACAAGCCCATGGATCGCTTTTTGAGATATCATAATTTGTTTTTGATTTTTGTGAGGGCAAAAGTCAGATATTTGGCTGAAAGTCAAAAAACATAAAAATTTATTTTTTTTAAGAATGAAGAAAGGATAAATTACAGGAACATCTAACCACTAGAAATACATGTTTAGCATTGTTTTATGCGTTAGATAATGCCAAAAAACTTCTCAAGTCCCACTTCGACGGTACCTTGCAATATGTATGATTATTAGTAAAATAATTTTTTTCTCAGTTGTTTTTTGAGCTATCTTATTGAAACTTGGTCACATTACTATTGAAAGGTGCTTCTTTACGTAAAAAAAAAATGAAAGAAATCGAACGAAAAATAAAAAAGTTCATGTGTTGGCCTTCATATCGCCCTAAATGTCAGTTCCTGATCAGCCGGGCTGTGGCTCGTACGTTGGTTTGCGTGCAGCCGCAGCAACAGCCTGGTTGATCAGGCGCTGATCCACCAGGAGGCCTGGTCACAGACCGGGCCGCGGGGGCGTTGACCCCCGAAACTCTCTCAGGTAAACTCCAGGTAACTCAGGTGTGATGGCAACTGAAGAGGAACTGTTAATGACTTATGGAGAGGCTAATAAAATAATGCAAAGTGCAAATATGCCTCTGAGGGAATGGAATAGTAATTCGTCCAAATTAAAGGACAAAATAAGTAAAGATTACCCTGGAGATGAAGTCCCAAAATGTAGTAATGTATTGGAATTAACTTGGGATACTGAGAGAGATTTGTTAATGCTAAAACCTATAATTACAGTATGCCCAGTAAATTAACTAAGAGATTCTTGCTTGCTGAAGTTTCCAAATGTTTTGATCCACTAGGGATTTAGTGTCACCGGCCTTACTATAGAGATGGAAATGTATTAATAATACAGGAAGCAAGGAAAACTAAATTTGGCTTGGGATTGAAATTCTACCTGAGGAATTCAATTAACGGTGTGATGATTAATTGGTGATTGATGAAAAAATCCAATTGTTTGGAAGTTCCCACGCAGGAGGCCAATCCAAATGGGAGAAAATGTACTCCACATATTTGGTGATGGCTTCAAAATGGCATAGTGGAGCATTGCTTATTCTATTAAAGTAATAGTGTTTATTTCTCTTGTGTATGTCTAAGAGCTAAAGTGTCTCCATTTAAATCACGTGCCTTAACCTTCCATTTGGGAATTAACAGCCATATATGTAGGTGTCAAAATTGCTAATTAATAAAAGAAAAAAGTTGCGAGGAGAGAAATATTGACGACACTGTAAATTTGGTGAGTTCTGATAATGAGGTATCCTATACAATGGGTTTGTAATAGGAAACAGTAAAAATTGTGTTCGTACAAAACAAGTCACTGAAATTAATCAGATGCAAGAGAGATTATAATAATTTTGGGGGATCAGCATATGTTTAACATTTAATCATATACCTGGTGAGGAAATCCAGCTGAGATTTCTTGGAACTCAAAGTTTTTTACCTTATGCTAAATTTGTAAATGCTTTATCATGGTTTAAAGGGTCCGAGTTGATTGGATAATAATACTAATTGGCCAGTACAAAAGCGTATATTACTCCTGTTAAAATTACAGTGACCACTCGCTCCAATAGTATGTCCTTCTTAGCCATTGTGATTTAAATAGGTATTCTTTTTTTCCCAAACTAACATGAACTAAGTTGGTGCTTAAATTTCTAAACAAGATATTGAATATCTCATATAAGTTTTCACATCCACTTGAATATTGGTAAAGAGGGTACAAGAAGAAATCTATGAAATTGAGTTACGATTGATAGATGGAAAGAACATTTATGTGAAAGGATCCATAATGGAGAAATTAGTGACTGTATTTATAGAACAATGTAATAAGGATGGCATAGGTAGTTACAAAATGCTGAATGGAGTGATTAATTGCTAAACAATCCTATCATATTGCCCAAAATTCATCATCTAACAAATTTAATTGTGCAAAATGCCCATAAAAAAGATCAAGCATTGTTGGTACAAGATACCTTTAATTGATTAGGGAAAGCATTTCTGGATTCCACAAGGACGGCAAAGTGTAAAAAAGGGTAGATTAAAATCTTGTGTAATAAAGTCGCTGTGTGGATTGCCATATCCTATATGTACCGCAGGTCCTCCACCATTGCCCAAGGAGCGTGTACAATTATTGAAACCATTTGATTGTAACAGGGTGTAGACTATAGTAGGACCCAATATGATTTAAACATAGGGATACTTGCCGATGGTGTTTCCACTGTAAAGTGTAATGTTTTTGTTTGTTCACACTGTACATCTAGCACAGCGCAATTCATTGTAGAAGTGGCACAGACTTTTCTGCAGAACAGTATAGTAACAGCTGTTTTCGAAATTTTCTGCAGCTAGTAGATCCTGTCCGAGATTGATGGGTTACGAAAATGCCAGTCAAATTTTGTAGCAGGTGGCTCAACATTTATAGAGAATTGAATAATAGTAACAATGTTGCAATCTCTGATAATAAACCAGCGAGGTGTATTCGGAAATTATCAAACTCCTAGAGACCCCTTGGCAGGGATGGGGCTGTACGAAATACTTATAGGCACAGAGAATCGGGTGTCTCCGAAAGTACTACACCGAAGAAAATTAATTTGGAAGTAATTCCGTTCAGATGTTAGTGGAGGAGGAAAAATCTGAATAATAAAAGGCCGCACGTCGTACATGGAGTTATACACCTATCTCCACCTAGATATGGTTGAAAAAAGGTAATTGAGCTGCCCTGTCTATAGAGAATAATCCGGAAGAAAGTGATGATAGTGAATAACAATGTAGCGGCAGGTGTTAGTGTGAAAAATTTAAAATGATAAATATAGTAATTGATCATTGGCCTAATGTTTTGCGTAAGGAAATATTCTTCCTGTACACTACGTGAACACTTTTATGTGCGACCGGGAGGCAGTAAATCAACAGAACTTCACACCAGGTGCCATTGAGTTGATTGGATTGCCTGAACAACATTGAACATATGCTGCTCTCTGTGCAATGTATTGACATAGTACCCAGATGCACAACAGGTGTTGTCAGGATGTCAAAGTGTTGGGTCAATGGCCAGGAAAGGTTTTAACGCACAATAAATTGATTCCTTAGGGAATTAACTGGTGTTTCATCAAACGTAAAATGAAAATACTGAGGGAAAGGTGAGCACGAGCGAGTTGTGGAAGATCACGCTGACCCAAGTGATCCCTGAAGATTAAGAATTGTAGTAAGACCTACTAGGAGAACAGCCCACTCAAGCCAGAATCAGCTTGGTAAACATCACCTAAAGGAAATAGTAATTGAGTCTTTTATCAAATGACCTCTGCCCCAGCCGCAGTGTGGAAAATACAAGTACATATATTCCAGAAATGACAGTAGTTATATGTATATATGATGACCATACTTGTTTGTTAATAAAATTTTATGTAATAAAAAATGGGAAAAATTCGCGCCTGTGCAGAGTGGAGACTCGCCATTGATTGATATGAAGATCAACACAAACGTTAGGTGAATAATGTGAAGAATTATGTTCGAGTGTCACTAGAGGTAAAATGTGGGCTGACTACACTCAAATGGAGCGAAATTGTTGTGATGTGCATTCCGTGCATAATTTTAGATATCAGGCTAAAGGACAAGACTCGTAATTAGACGGAAACAGGAAATTACTCCAGCAAAGTGACTTGATTTTATGTTAGATTCTGGCCAGTTTCTTGTATAAAATTGTAAACAGAGTTAGATATGTACACTTAATCTCCAGTCAAATTATGGAGATGTGAATTTAAGAATTCTCCTTCTGATGTATATATGTTTATAAATATAATCCTTTATTAATTATAAGAATACAGACCACCAATTTATATATTCACTGCATGAAATCCCTGGTGATGCATCTTTCATTTTGTAATTAATGTCAAGAGCAACTTGTGGATAAGACGACTTGTAGGTACGTAAGGCACATTTTTGTGACCAGGTGTCCCAAATTCCTACTTGTCCTATTAATTGAAAATAATAATTATCTTTGTTATCATTAACTGTTATTTACATAATGAGTTACATTCAGATATATGCAAATATTCAAACAACAACAGGAACAGTAAAACATCAAACAATAAAGTAACCACCATAAACATTATAGTGCCACACTCAACATTGTAAGTCAACAAATAAAGCAGTAAAGTCGAAAAAAAAAGAAAAAAAATTAATCTTGGCACAAAAAACAGCATAGTAAACACATAAAATGGTACATAACACAAACCCTATGATTAAGTAAAAAAGTGCAACAGCAAAAAAGTATATAAACAAGAGATGGTTAATCAAAATAACATTGTTGCAACACAGTACAGTAACACAAAGACCAGGTACAGTAACACAGATGGACCAGGACCAGAAACACAGAAGACTCAGATACATGTAACACCAGGAGAGACCATAACAGTAAAGACAGAAGACCAGTACAGGTAACACAGAAAGACCATGACATACACAGAAGACCAGTATCAGTATAACACAGAAGATCAGTACAGTAACACAGAAGACCAGTACAGTAACACAGAAGACCAGTACAGTAACACAGAAGACCAGTACAGTAACACAGAAGACCAGTACAGTAACACAGAAGACCAGTACAGAAACACAGAAGACCAGTACAGTAACACAGAAGACCAGTATAGAAACACAGAAGACCAGTACAGCAACACAGAAGACCAGTACAGTAACACTCGAAGACCAGTAGACAGTACCACAGAAGACCCAGTACAGTAACACCGAAGACCAGTGACATTAACACAGAGACACCAGTACAGTAATACAGGAATACAAGTACAAGTAACACAACAGAAGACAGTACAGAAACACAGAAGACCAGTACAGTAAACAGATGAATGAATCAGTACAGTAACACAGAAGACCAGTACAGGTAACACAGAAGACCATTACAGATACATAGAATATCAGTACAGTAACACAGAAGATCAGTACGATTAACACAGAAGACATATAACATAACACAGAAGACCAGTGCAGTAACACAGAAAGACCATACATTAACACATGAAGATCCATTACAGTAACACAGTAAGACCAGTATACAGTAACATAGCAGAAGACCCAGTACAGTAACACAGAAGACAAGTCCAGTAAACACAGAAGACCAGAACAGTAACACAGAAGACACAGTACAAGTAACACAGCTAGACCATTACAGTAAACACAGAAGACCATTACAGTAACACAGAAGACCATAACACTAACACAGAAAAGACCCAGTACAGTAACACAGAAGTGACCAGTACCCTAACACAGAAGACAGTAACAGTAAACACAGAGGACCAGAGTAAGTAACACAGAAGAACCAGTACAGTAAAACGAGAAGACCAGTACAGTAACACAGAAATCAGTACATAACACAGAGAAGACCATACAGTAACACAGAAGACCAGTACAGTAACACAGAAGACCATACAGTAACACAGAAGACCAGTACAGTAACACAGAAGATCCAGTACAGTAACAGAAAGATCATACAGGATAACACAGACGACCATACAGTAACAGAAACCATACAGTATAACAGAGAATATCAGTACAGTAACACAGAGAAGGAACCAGTACAGTAACACAATAAAACCATAACAGTCACACAGAAGACCAGTAACAGTAACACAGAAGACCAGTACAGTAACACAGAAAGATCAGTACAGTAACAACAGAGAGATCAGTACAGGAAACACAGAAGACCAGTACAGTAACACAGAAGATCAGTACAGAGTAACACAGAAAGACCAGTACAGTAACACAGGAGAACCAGTACTAGTCACACATAAGACGCAGTACAGATAACACAGAATACCAGTACAGTAACACAGAAGACCCAGTACAGTAACACAGAACATCAGTACAGTAAACACAGAAGACCAGTACAGTAACACAGAAGACCAGTACAGTAACACAGAAGACCATACAGTAACACAGAAGACCCAGTACATAACACAGAAGACCACATATCAGTAACATGAGAAGACCAGTACAGTAACACAGAGACCAGTACAGTACCAGAGAAGACCAGTACAGTAAACACAGAAGGAACAAGTACAGTAAACACATGAAGACCAGTACAGTTAACACAGAAGACCCAGTACAGTAACACAGAAGTACAGTAGATTAACACGAATACCATACAGTAATCACAGAAGACCAGTATAAGTAACATAGAAGACCAATACAGTAACACAGAAGTTACAGTACAGTAACACCGAAGACCAGTAACAGTAACACAGAAGACCAGTACAGTAAGCACAGAAGTAATCAGTACAGTAACACAGAAGACCGATACAGTAATACAGAAGTACAGGTACAGAAACACAGAAGTACAGTACAGAACACACAAGATCTAAAACAATACAGTAAGCACAGAAGACCAGTACAGTAACACAGAAGATTCAGTACGTAGACACAGAAGTACCATACAGTAACACAGAAGGTACAGTACAGTAACACAGTATTCAGTACAGTAACGCAGAAGACCAGTAACAGTAACACATAAGACCAGTACATAACTCAAAAGACCATAACATAAACAGAAAACCAGTACAGTAACACAGAAGAACCAGTTACATTAACACAGAAGATCATTACAGTTAACACAGAAGACCAGTACAGTAACACAGAAGAACCATTAACAGTAAACACAGAGACCAGTACAGTAGAGCACAGAAACCAGTACAGTATCACAGAAGTACAATACAGAAACACAGAATTACATTACATGTTAACACATAATAACAGTACAGTAACACAGAAGACCATACAGTTAACACAGAAGTACAGTACAGTAACACAGAAGGTACAGTACATTTACACAGAAGTACGTTAACATAGTAACACAGAAGACCAGTACAGCTAATCAACATAGAAGACCATATCAGTAACACAGAGAAGTACATTACAGTAACAGCAGAAGTCAGTACAGTAACACAGAAGGACCAGTACAGTAACAGTGAAGACCATAACAGGAAACACAAAGAACAGAACAGAACACAGAAGACTATTTGAGAGGCATACAGTAACACAGAAGAACCAGTACAGTACACAGAAGACCAGTACACTAACCAGAGGGTCAGTATTAGTAACACAGAAGACCAGAACAGTAACACAGAAGACCAGAACAGTAACACAGAAGATCAGTATATGTACACAGAAGACCAGTACAGTACACAGAAGACCAGTACAGTGAACACAGAAGACAGTACAGAAAAACGAGAAGATCAGTACAGTAACACAGAAGATCAGTAGGCAGTAACAGCAAAGACCAGTACATTAACACAAAAGACCAGTACTGTAACACAGAAGACACTAAACATTAACACAGAAGTCAGTACAGAGTAAAACACAGTAAGAACCATACAGTAACACAGAAGTACCAGTACAGTAACACAGAATACAGTACAGTAACACAGAAACCAGTACAGTAACACAGAATACAGTACAGTAACACAGAAGTACAGTACAGTAACACAGAAGTACATGTAGTAACTCAGAAACCATTAACAGTAACAACAGAAGTACCGTACAGAAACACAGAAGTTCATACAGTAACACAGAAGACCAATACTAGTAACACAGAAGTATAAAAAAGTACAGTAACACAGGAGTACAGTAGCAGTAACACGAATTAGTAAGTACAATGTACAGTAACACAGAAGGAGCAATACAGTAACACTAGAAGACCCAGTACAGTAACACAGAATTACAGTACAGTAACACAGAAGTACAGTACAAGTAACACAGAAGTAACAGTACAGTAACACAGAAGACCCAGTACAGTCACACAGAGTTACAGTACAGTAACACAGAAGTAACAGTACAGTACACAGAAGTAACATGAACAGTAACACAGAAAGTACTGTACAGAAACAACATAAGACCATTAAGTTAACACAGAATACCAGTACAGTAACACAGAAGTAACATACAGTAACACAGAGAAGGGCAGTAAACAGTAACACAGAAGACATACAGTAACAGAGAAGACCAGTACAGTAACATCAGAAAAGGTACAGTACAGTAACACAGAAACCAGAACAGTAACACAAGACCCATTACAGTAACACAGGAAGACCAGTACAGTAAGCACATATAATTACAGTACAGTAACACAGAAGGTCAAGTACAGTAACACAGAAGACCAGTACAGTAACACAAGAAAATCAGTACAGAAACACAGACGAGATCAGTACAGTAACATACAGAAGATCATACAGGTAAGAACACAGAAGAACCAGTACAGGTAACACAAAAGACCAGTAACAGTATCGACAGAAGAACCTAATACAGTAACACAAATCAGACAGTAACACAGAAGATACCATTACAGTAAACACAGAAGACCATTACAGTAATCACAGAAGTACATACAGGAAAGCCCAGAATAGCCAGAACAGTAACACAGAAAGTGATACAGAACAGTACACAGAATGATACAGAACAGTAACACAGAAGTACAGTAAGTAACTCAGAATACCTTACATAAACACAAATACAGTACAGAGTAACACAGAATACAGATACATAACACAGTAAGACGCAGTACTGTAACACAGAAGTAGCAGTACAGTAACACAGAAGTAACATGTACAGTAAGCACAGAAGTACAGTACAGTAACACAGAAGTAACAAATACAGTAACACAGAGACCAGTACAGTAAACACAGAAGTACAGTACAGTAACGATCACAGTGAAGGAAGCCAGTACAGTAAACAACAAGAAGGTACAGTACAGTAACACATAATACCTTACAGTCACCACAGAAGTACAGTACAGTAACACAAGAAGTACAGAACAGAAACACCATAAGTACAGATACAGTAAACGCAGAAGTACGGTACAGTAAACACAGAAGACCAGTACAGTAACACAGAAGACCAGATACAAGTAACACCAGAAAGTACAGTACAGTAACCCAGAAGGTCAGTACTGAAACACAGAAGACATACAGTAGACAGAGAAGACCATTAAAAACAGTAACACTTGAAGTACAGTACAGTAACACATGAAGTCCAGTAATGAGTAACAGCAAGAAGAACCAGTACAGTAACACAGAAGTACCAGTAACAGTAACACAGAAATACAGTACAGAAACAACAGAAGGTCAGTACAAGTAACACAGAAGACCAGTCCAGTAACACAAAGACCATACAGTAAACACAGAATTAACAGGTACAGGTAACACAGGAATGACTGTACAGTAAGCACAGAAGTACAGTACAGTTAACACAGAAATTACGGTACAGTAACACAGAAGATCAGTACAGGGATACAGAAGGACCAGTACATAACACAGAAGATCAGTACAGTAACACAGAATACCATAACAGTAACTACGAAGACCAGTACAGTAATCACAGAAGAACCAGTACAGTAACACAGAAGATACAGTACAGTAACACAGAAGACCAGTACAGTAACACAGAAGAACGCAGTACAGTAACACAGAAACCATACAGATAAACACAGAAGGAATCAGTCCAGTAAGCACAGAAGACTCATACAGTAACCCCCCCAGAAGTACCAGTACAGTAACCAGAAGACCAGTACAGAACACAAAAAGACCAGTACAGAATAACACAGAGAGCCATTACAGTACACAGGAACACATGAAGGCCATACATAACAGCAGGAAAGGACCGATTTAAACATTAACACAGCATACTCAAACAGTAACACAGAAAGACAGTAGCAGTAACTACAGAAGACCATTACAGTACACAGAATACAGTACAGTAAGCACAGAAGTACAGTCAGTAACAAAGAAAAACAGAGCACAGTAACACAGAAGTACAGGAGCAGTAACACAGAAGACATAAACCTTAACACAGAAGTACAGTACAGTAACACAGAAGTAACAGTACATGTAACACAGAAGGATCCAGACAGTAAACACAGAAGTACAGAACAGTAACACAGAAAGTACGTACAGTATCACAGAAGTACAGTACAGTAACACAGAAGTACAGTACAGAAACACAGGAAGACTCAGTACATGTTTTAAAAAACACAGAAGAACAGTACTAATAACACAGAAGTACAGTACAGTAACACAGAAGTAACAGTACAGTAACACAGAAGACCAGTACAGTAACACAGAATGTACAGTACAGGTAACACAGAAGTAGCAGTGCAGTAACACAGAGCCCCAGTACAGAACACAGAATACCAGTACAGTAACACAGAAGACCAGTACAGTAACACAGAAGTACAGTACAGTAACACAGAAGTACAGTACAGTAACACAGAAGACCAGTACAGTAACACAGAAGGACCAGTACAGTAACACAGAAGAACATTGCAGTAAACACAGAAAGAACCAGTACAGTAACACCAGAAACAGTCCACGTAACACAGAATACAGTACAAGTAACACAGAAGACCATTACATAAAACACATAAGACCAGTACAGTAACACAGAAGACCAGTATGTAACACAGAAGCCTGTACAGTAACACAGAAGATCATTACACTAACGAAGAGACCAGTACAGGTTAACACAGAAGACCATACAGTAACACAGAAGACCAGTACACAAACCACAGAAGACCGTACAGTAAGATACAGAAGACCAGTACACTAACACAGAAGTAAGCCAGTACTACTAACACAGAAGACCAAGTACTCTAACACAGAAGGTCAGAAGTATTACACAGAAACACAGTACAGTAACACAGGGGTAAAGATCAGTACACTAACACAGAAGACCATTACAGTAACACAGACGATCATGATAGGGGGCAGTAACACAATAGACTTTACAGTAACACAGTAAAATCAGTAAAGTAAACACAAGAAACCATACAGTGAAAACGACGACCTAGTAACAGTTAACACAGAAGATTCATACAATAAAGCACAGAAGACCAGTTACAGTACACAGAAGACGCAGTACAGTAACACAGAAGTACAGTACACCTGTAACACAAATACCAGTACAGTACACAGAAGTACAGAACAGAGTTTAACATATAAGAACCAGTACAGTAACACAGAAGAATCAGTACAGTAACAAGAAGACCAGACAGGAAACACAGAAGAGCGTACAATAAACACAGAAGTACAGTACAGTAAACACAGAAGATGCATACAGTAACACAGTAAGTACAGTACAGTAACACAGAAAAACCAGTACAGTAACACAGAATACCAGACACGTAGCACAGAAGGATCAGTAACAGTAACACGAAGACCAGTATAGTAACACAGAGATACCAGTACAGGTAACACAGAAGATCGAGTACAGTAACACAGAAGACCAGTACAGTAAACCACAGAAGACAAGTACATTAACAGATAAGATCAGTACATTAGACACAGAGATCAGAACGTAACACAGAAGAATAATGACAGGTAACACAGAAGGACCAGTACTGTAAACAAAAACCAGTACATGTAACACAGAAGACCAGTTCTACAGTAACACAGAAGGTCATATACAGTAACACAGAAGACCATACAGAACACAGAAGAACCAGTACAGGTAACACAGAAGTACAGTACAGTTAACACAGAAGTCCTCAGTACGAGTAACACAGAAGTATACAGTACAGTAAAAACACAGAAGTACAGTACAGTAACACAGAATATACAGTACAGTAACAAAGAAGTTTAAAACAAAAATAAAACAGTACAGTAACAGAAGACCATACAGTAACACAGAAGATACAGTACAGATCACAGAATGTACAGTAACAGTAACACAGAAAGGACCAGTACAGTAACACGTAAGTCAGTACAGTAACACCGAAGGGATACAGTACAGTTAAAGCACTAGAAATGTTCTCAGTGGCTGCGAGTAGCGTCTACTATTTGAGCGCCGGAGCAGCAGAACACAGAAGAGCCTGTACGAGTGAGCGCCACAGTCTGCTATCTCTCGTAAAGGGGAGAACACGAGTGTGGAGATTCACCGTACGCGTGTAAAGCCTCGAGAACACTCTCACACTACATTGTTACACACTATAATGGGGTGCGGTACCGTTAACTACACCTGATAGTATCTCGCACTCTACATTGTAACACAGAAGACCAGTACAGGGGGTTAGGACCGACATAGTAGGGGGTACAGTACAGTAACCACAGACAGGAGCAGTTACAGTACGCGAGCGATGCGCGTGAGCCAATAGGAGCAAATAAGCGCGGCGTCGCGTGACGGGCGGAGTTGAGCAGAGAACTCAGAATAGGCAAGTGCGCGCGATATCTCTCACACAGATCTCTATCCCAGGGTACAGTAACACAGAAGTTCCAGAACTCAAGTAACACAGACTCTAGCTCCTCTATCTCGCGCTAACACAGAGGGGAGCAATCCGGAGGTGGGAGAGGAGCAGCAGGAAGACTCTAGAACAGTAACACAGAAGACTCAGTACAGTAACATCAGAGCTCTTCAGTGAGACGAGTAGTCTGCGCTGTCTCTCTTACCAGTCTTCTCAGTACGCGCGGACAGTTGGAAAGTTAACGCTAGTAACATAAAGAAACACATGAAGATCAGTACCGTAACACATAAGATCAGTACAGTAACACAGAAGATCAGTACAGTAACACAGAATACAGTACCAGTAACACAAAAGACCAGTACAGTATACAAAGAAGACCTATACAGTATCACAGAAAGGTCAGTACAGAAACACAGAAGAACCAGTACAAGTAACACAGAAGACTGTAACATAACAGCAGAAAGTACAGTACAGTAACACAGAAGACCAGTAACAGTATCACAGAGTACAGTACAGTAACACAGAATTACAGTACAAGTAACCAGAAGTACAGTAGCAGTAACACAGAAGACCATAAACAGTAACACAGAAGTACAGTACAGTAACACAGAAGTACCGTAACAGTAACAAAGAAGACAGAACAGTAACACAGAAGTACAGGTAGCAGTAACACGAGAAGTACAGGTACAGTAACACAGAAGTAACAGTACAGTAACACATGAAGTACAATACATTAACACAGAAGACCAGTACAGTAACACAAAGTACAGTACAGAAGACACAGAAGTACAGTAGCAGTAACACAGAAGTACAGTACAGTAAAACAGAAAAAAGAACGCATACAGTAACACAGAAGTACAGTACATGTAACACAGAAGTAACAGTACAGTAACACACAAGTACAGTACAGTACACAGAAGTACGGTACAGTAACACAAAGACCCAGTACAGTAATCACGAAGACCATTTCAGAAACACAGAAGTACATACAGTCCACAGAAGGTCAGTACAGTAACACAGAAGAGCCATTACAGTAACAGAGAAGACAGAACAGTAACACAGAAAACAGTACAGTAAACACATGAGACCATTACAAGTAACACCGAGACCAGTACAGTAACACAGAAACCATGTACAAGTAAAACACAGAAGTACAGTACAGTAACACGAAGAAAGTCATTACAGTAAAACACAGAAGACCAGTACATAAACACCGAAGACCAGTACAGATAGCACAGAAGTATAGTACAGTACCACATAAAGACCAGTACATGTAACACAGAAGTACAGTACAGTAACACAGACGTACGGTACAAGTAACACAGAAGATCAGTACAGTGATACTTAAGACCAGTAAAGAAACACAGAAGATCAGTACAGTAACACAGAAGAACCAGTACAGTAAAACACGGAATACCAGTAAATAAACACAGAAGACCAGTACAGTAACACAGAAGAACAGTACAGTAACACAGAAGAACAGTACAGTAACACAGAAGACCAAGAAAACAGTAATACACAGAAGATAACCCCCAGTAACAAAAAACCATGTTTAACACAGAAGATCAGTACAGTAACACAGAAGACCAGTACAGTAACACAAAGTACCAGTACAGTAACACAGAAGACCGAGTACAGTAACCAAAAATCCAGTTACAGTAACACAGGAAGACCAGTACAGTAACACAAAGGTCAGTACAGTAACACAGAAGACCAGTACAGTAACACAGAAGCCGCAGTACAAAACACAGAGTACAGTACAGTAACACAGACAGAAGACCAGTACAGTAACAACACAGAAGTACAGTACAGTAACACATAAGTACAGTAGCTAGTAACACAGAAGTACAGCACAGTAACAACATGAAGTACAGTACAGTAACACAGAAGAACCCAGTACAGTAACACAGAAGTACAGTACAGTAACACAGAGTACAGATACAGTAAACACAGAAGACCAGTACAGTAAACACAGAATACAGTACAGTGAACACAGAAGTACAGTACAGTAGACACAGAGTACAGTACAGTAACAACAGAAAGATAACAGTACCGTAACACAGAAGACCAGTACAGTAACACAGAAGTACAGTACGATAACCCAGTAAGTAAAGAAAAATACGAGTACATTAACACAGAATTACAGTACAGTAACGACAGAAGACCAGTACAGTAACACAAGTGAAAGGTACAGTACAGTAACACAGGAAGTACAGAACATGTAACACCGAAGTATAGTACAAAACATAGAAGACCGTACAGAAACACAGAAACCCATTACAGTAACACAGAAGACCATTACCAGAAACACAGAAGACCATACAGAAACACAGCAAGACCAGAACAGAAACACAGAAGTACAGTACATGTAACACAGAATGTCAAGATACAGAACACAGAAACCATTACAGTAATAGAGAAGACCATAACAGTAACACAGAAGTACAGTACAGTAAGCACAGAAGGTAAACAGTAACACAGAAGACCAGTACAAAGAAACAAGAAACCATAACAGTAACACAGAAGACCAGAACAAGTAACGCACAGAAGACCCTAACAGTAACACAGTAGTACAGTACATAACACAGAAACCAGTACAGGTAACACGAGTACATTACAGAAACACAGAAGTGTCATAAACAGCAAACACAGAAAACCATACAGTATCACAGAAAGACCAGTACAGTAGCACAGAAGAACAGTACAGTAACACAGAAGACCAGTAACAGTAGACCCAGAATTACAGTACAGTAAGCACAGAAGTTACGGTACAGTTAACCCAGAAGACCAGTAACAGTAACACAAGAAGACAGTGTGGCAGTAACACAGAAGACCAGTACATAACACAGAAGTACAGTACAAAAACACAGAAGTACAGATAC
Source organism: Cherax quadricarinatus (assembly GCF_026875155.1). Taxonomy (NCBI): domain Eukaryota; kingdom Metazoa; phylum Arthropoda; class Malacostraca; order Decapoda; family Parastacidae; genus Cherax; species Cherax quadricarinatus. The sequence goes on from NW_026475799.1 coordinate 29,314, forward strand.
AGTTAACACAGAATGACCAGTACAGTAACACAAGAAGAACAGGCAGTAACAGAGAACCAGAACATGTACACAGAAGCAACCAGCACAGTACATAGATGAAGTACCAGTACACATAACACAAAGACCAGTACAAGTAACACAGAATAACCCAAACAGAAACACAGAAGTACCAGTACAGTAACACAGAAGACCAGTACAGTACAACAGAAGACCAGTACAGTAACACAGAAGAACATACACAACAGAGAAACAAGTACAGTAACACAGAAGGACCAGTACAGTAACACAGAAGACCAGTACACTAAGCACGAAGACCAGTACGAGTAATACAGAAGACCAGTACACTAACACAGATACCAGGTGACACTAACCAGAAGACCAGTACACTAGACACAGAAGGTAGTACAGAAACACATAAGACCAGTAACAGTAACCAGAGACCAGTACAGTAAACACAGAGAACAGTGCAGTAGACAGAGCAGACCCGTAAAACATAACACGAGATGACCAGCACGAGTAACAGAGAAGACCATTACACTAACACAGAAGACCATTAAAAGTAAACACAGAAGACCAGTACAGTAACACAGAAACAGTACACTAACCACAGTAAGACCATACAAAACACAGAAGATCATTACAGAAAACACAGAAGAAATCTGTACAGTAACACAGAAGATCAGTAAAAAAGTAACCCAGAAGACCATACAGTAAAACAGAAGACCAGTACAGTAATAACACAAGAAGATCACTAAAGTAACACAGAAGACCATAAAGTAACACAGAAGACCATTACAGGACACAGACTCAACATTTCAGTAACAGCAGAAGACCAGTACAAGTAACACAGAAGACAGTAGAGGAAAAAAAGTATCACAGAAGAACAGTAAGGTAACATAAAGACCAGTACATTAACACTAGAAGATCATACAGTAACAACAGAAGACCAGTACATAACACAGAAGACCATACATAACACAGACGTACAGTAGACAGTAACACAGAATGAGGCAGTACAGTAACACAGAAGAGACAGTGCAGGTAACAGAGATTAGAAGCAGAAACATAACACAGAATTACCATTACAGGTAACACAGAAGACCAGTACAGCTAACAAAGAAGACATACAGTAACACAGGAAGACCAGTACCGTAACACAGAAGACCAGTACAGTAACACAGAAGATCAGTACACAACACAGAAGATCCAATTACAGAAACACAGAAGACCATTAAGTACACATAAGACCAGTGACACAACACGAGAAGATGCAGTACAGTTAACACACAAGTGACCAGTACAACTAAGACAGAAGAACCATACAGTAACACGAAGACACAGTACGTGAACACAGAAGACCAGTACAGTAACACAGAAGATATGCAAAAAGCAACGTTCTCCAAGTGCCCACTTCGACGGTACCTTGAGTGCAATACTGTATTATTATTAGTAAAATAATTTTTTTCTCATTTTGTATATTTTTTTGAGCTATCTTATTGAAACTTGTCCACATTACCTATTGAAAGGTGCTTCTTTCGTAAAAAAAAAATGAAAAGAAATCGAACGGAAAAAATAAAAAAATGTTCAATGTGTTGGTTGGCCTTCATACGACCCAAACTCATTCCTGATACAGCCGGGCTGGTGCTTACGTACGTTGATTGGCGTGCAGCCACAGCACAGCCTGGTTGATCATGCTCTGAATCCACCAGGATGGCCTGGTCCACAGACCGGGCCGTCGGGCGTTGACCCCCCTAAACTCTCTTCCAGGGTAAACTCCAGGTAACTCCAGGTGTAAGCAACTGAAGAGGACGTAATAGAACTTATGTATAGGCTAAATAGAAAATGCAAAGTGCAACTTATCCTTCTGAGGGATTGGAATAGTAATTCGTACCAAATAAATTAACAAAATAAGTAAAGATTACCTGGAGATGAAGTCCCAAAATGTAGTAATGTATAGAATGAACTTGGATACTGAAGAGGAGAATTGATTAATGCTAAACCTAATAATACAGTATGCCCAGTATATTAACTAAGAGATTCATTGCTTGCTGAAGTTTCCAAATGTTTTGATCCACAAGGGATTTAGTGTCACCGGCCTTACTATAGAGATGGAAATGTATTAATAATACAGGAAGCAAGGAAAACTAAATTTGGCTTGGGATTGAAATTCTACCTGAGGAATTCAATTAACGGTGTGATGATTAATTGGTGATTGATGAAAAAATCCAATTGTTTGGAAGTTCCCACGCAGGAGGCCAATCCAAATGGGAGAAAATGTACTCCACATATTTGGTGATGGCTTCAAAATGGCATAGTGGAGCATTGCTTATTCTATTAAAGTAATAGTGTTTATTTCTCTTGTGTATGTCTAAGAGCTAAAGTGTCTCCATTTAAATCACGTGCCTTAACCTTCCATTTGGGAATTAACAGCCATATATGTAGGTGTCAAAATTGCTAATTAATAAAAGAAAAAAGTTGCGAGGAGAGAAATATTGACGACACTGTAAATTTGGTGAGTTCTGATAATGAGGTATCCTATACAATGGGTTTGTAATAGGAAACAGTAAAAATTGTGTTCGTACAAAACAAGTCACTGAAATTAATCAGATGCAAGAGAGATTATAATAATTTTGGGGGATCAGCATATGTTTAACATTTAATCATATACCTGGTGAGGAAATCCAGCTGAGATTTCTTGGAACTCAAAGTTTTTTACCTTATGCTAAATTTGTAAATGCTTTATCATGGTTTAAAGGGTCCGAGTTGATTGGATAATAATACTAATTGGCCAGTACAAAAGCGTATATTACTCCTGTTAAAATTACAGTGACCACTCGCTCCAATAGTATGTCCTTCTTAGCCATTGTGATTTAAATAGGTATTCTTTTTTTCCCAAACTAACATGAACTAAGTTGGTGCTTAAATTTCTAAACAAGATATTGAATATCTCATATAAGTTTTCACATCCACTTGAATATTGGTAAAGAGGGTACAAGAAGAAATCTATGAAATTGAGTTACGATTGATAGATGGAAAGAACATTTATGTGAAAGGATCCATAATGGAGAAATTAGTGACTGTATTTATAGAACAATGTAATAAGGATGGCATAGGTAGTTACAAAATGCTGAATGGAGTGATTAATTGCTAAACAATCCTATCATATTGCCCAAAATTCATCATCTAACAAATTTAATTGTGCAAAATGCCCATAAAAAAGATCAAGCATTGTTGGTACAAGATACCTTTAATTGATTAGGGAAAGCATTTCTGGATTCCACAAGGACGGCAAAGTGTAAAAAAGGGTAGATTAAAATCTTGTGTAATAAAGTCGCTGTGTGGATTGCCATATCCTATATGTACCGCAGGTCCTCCACCATTGCCCAAGGAGCGTGTACAATTATTGAAACCATTTGATTGTAACAGGGTGTAGACTATAGTAGGACCCAATATGATTTAAACATAGGGATACTTGCCGATGGTGTTTCCACTGTAAAGTGTAATGTTTTTGTTTGTTCACACTGTACATCTAGCACAGCGCAATTCATTGTAGAAGTGGCACAGACTTTTCTGCAGAACAGTATAGTAACAGCTGTTTTCGAAATTTTCTGCAGCTAGTAGATCCTGTCCGAGATTGATGGGTTACGAAAATGCCAGTCAAATTTTGTAGCAGGTGGCTCAACATTTATAGAGAATTGAATAATAGTAACAATGTTGCAATCTCTGATAATAAACCAGCGAGGTGTATTCGGAAATTATCAAACTCCTAGAGACCCCTTGGCAGGGATGGGGCTGTACGAAATACTTATAGGCACAGAGAATCGGGTGTCTCCGAAAGTACTACACCGAAGAAAATTAATTTGGAAGTAATTCCGTTCAGATGTTAGTGGAGGAGGAAAAATCTGAATAATAAAAGGCCGCACGTCGTACATGGAGTTATACACCTATCTCCACCTAGATATGGTTGAAAAAAGGTAATTGAGCTGCCCTGTCTATAGAGAATAATCCGGAAGAAAGTGATGATAGTGAATAACAATGTAGCGGCAGGTGTTAGTGTGAAAAATTTAAAATGATAAATATAGTAATTGATCATTGGCCTAATGTTTTGCGTAAGGAAATATTCTTCCTGTACACTACGTGAACACTTTTATGTGCGACCGGGAGGCAGTAAATCAACAGAACTTCACACCAGGTGCCATTGAGTTGATTGGATTGCCTGAACAACATTGAACATATGCTGCTCTCTGTGCAATGTATTGACATAGTACCCAGATGCACAACAGGTGTTGTCAGGATGTCAAAGTGTTGGGTCAATGGCCAGGAAAGGTTTTAACGCACAATAAATTGATTCCTTAGGGAATTAACTGGTGTTTCATCAAACGTAAAATGAAAATACTGAGGGAAAGGTGAGCACGAGCGAGTTGTGGAAGATCACGCTGACCCAAGTGATCCCTGAAGATTAAGAATTGTAGTAAGACCTACTAGGAGAACAGCCCACTCAAGCCAGAATCAGCTTGGTAAACATCACCTAAAGGAAATAGTAATTGAGTCTTTTATCAAATGACCTCTGCCCCAGCCGCAGTGTGGAAAATACAAGTACATATATTCCAGAAATGACAGTAGTTATATGTATATATGATGACCATACTTGTTTGTTAATAAAATTTTATGTAATAAAAAATGGGAAAAATTCGCGCCTGTGCAGAGTGGAGACTCGCCATTGATTGATATGAAGATCAACACAAACGTTAGGTGAATAATGTGAAGAATTATGTTCGAGTGTCACTAGAGGTAAAATGTGGGCTGACTACACTCAAATGGAGCGAAATTGTTGTGATGTGCATTCCGTGCATAATTTTAGATATCAGGCTAAAGGACAAGACTCGTAATTAGACGGAAACAGGAAATTACTCCAGCAAAGTGACTTGATTTTATGTTAGATTCTGGCCAGTTTCTTGTATAAAATTGTAAACAGAGTTAGATATGTACACTTAATCTCCAGTCAAATTATGGAGATGTGAATTTAAGAATTCTCCTTCTGATGTATATATGTTTATAAATATAATCCTTTATTAATTATAAGAATACAGACCACCAATTTATATATTCACTGCATGAAATCCCTGGTGATGCATCTTTCATTTTGTAATTAATGTCAAGAGCAACTTGTGGATAAGACGACTTGTAGGTACGTAAGGCACATTTTTGTGACCAGGTGTCCCAAATTCCTACTTGTCCTATTAATTGAAAATAATAATTATCTTTGTTATCATTAACTGTTATTTACATAATGAGTTACATTCAGATATATGCAAATATTCAAACAACAACAGGAACAGTAAAACATCAAACAATAAAGTAACCACCATAAACATTATAGTGCCACACTCAACATTGTAAGTCAACAAATAAAGCAGTAAAGTCGAAAAAAAAAGAAAAAAAATTAATCTTGGCACAAAAAACAGCATAGTAAACACATAAAATGGTACATAACACAAACCCTATGATTAAGTAAAAAAGTGCAACAGCAAAAAAGTATATAAACAAGAGATGGTTAATCAAAATAACATTGTTGCAACACAGTACAGTAACACAAAGACCAGGTACAGTAACACAGATGGACCAGGACCAGAAACACAGAAGACCAATAGTAACACAGAAAACCCGACAGTAAAACAGAAGACCCTACATAACACAGAAACCAGTACGTAACACTAAGACCAGTACTTTAAAACGAAAACCAAACAGTAACACAAAGCAAGTACAGTAATACAAAGACCACTACAGAAAAACGGAAGACCATTCAGTAAAGCATAGACCATTTCATAAAAACGAAAAAAAACAGTAACACATAAGACCCTCGTTATGGAAGACCCGTACTAACACAAAAACCCGAAGAGAAAAAAAAGACCAAAAAGAGTAAAACAGAAGACCAAAGAGTAACAGAGGGGACCAAAGAGTAACAAGAAGACCAGAACGTAAACAAAGACCTACAGTAATCAGAAGACCAAAGCATAACACAGAAAGACCATACAAACACAGAAGACCAAAAGTAAAGCAGAAGAACAGTACAGACACGAAGACCAAACATACCAGAAACCAGTACAGAAAAACAGAAGTCCAGAATAACCACGAAGACCAGAAAAGTTTACAGAAGACCAGACGTAACACAGAAAACAGAAAATTTAACACAGAAGACCATAACACAGAAGGGCCATAGAAAAACAGAAGACCGGCAGTAACCAGAAACCAGTAACACAGAAGACCATACAGTAACAAGAAGACCAGTAACAACACAGAAAACCATACGTAAAACAGAAGATCATCAGTAACACAGAAGACCATAATAATAAGAAAACAAGTACATAACACAGAAGACTAGTAAAAACTGAAGACCAGTACAGTAACACAGAAGACCTTAAAAAAACACGGAAGACCAACAGTAACACAGAACCCATACATAACAAGAAACCGTACGAACACAGAAGACATACAGTAACACAGAACACCATACAGTAACACAAAGACCATTCTAACACAGAGGACCACAGGGAACACGACACCGTACAGTAAACACAAGCCAGTACAGTAACACCAAACCAGACACAACACACAAAACGGTACATTACACAAAAAACAGTACAGTAACGCACAAGCCCAGGACGCAACACACAAGACCAGTACGTAAAACAGAAGACATAAGTAACACAGAAGAAATACAGAAACACGGAAACCCAAAACAGTAACACAGAACCAGGACAGTAACACAGAAAACCAGAACGTAAAATAAGACCAAAAATACACAGAAGACAAGTACATTAACCAGAAGCCCCGTACAGTAACACAGAAGACCAAACAGTATCACAAAAACCAAATACATTAACACAAAACAACACAATAAACAGAAAACCCTACAGTAACACAGAAGACCATTACTGTAACACAGAAAACAGTACATTAAAAACAGAAATCGCACAGTCACATGAACCCCAGTACAGAACAAGAAGACCAGTACAGAACACAGGCACCTTTTACAGTAACACATAGACCAGTACATAACACAAGCCAGCACAAAACACAGAAGACAGTGAGTAACATATAAGTAACACTTGTAAACCCAAAAAACCCGTCGTAAAACAGAAAAACCATACATAAAACAGAAAACAAGTACAATAACACAGAAAAACAATACAGTAACACAAAGACCCGTACGTAAAAACGACACGAACACACTAACACAGAAGACCAGTAAGTAAAACCCGAAGACTTTTCAGTAATCAGAAGACCATACAGTAACCAGAAAACCATACCCGTAACACAGAAGACCAGTACAGTAAAAAAGGGACCATACAATACACAGAAACCAGAACATAACACATAAACCAGTACAGTAATCGAATACCATCCAGTAAACACAGAACAGAGTACCGTAACACAGAACACCTACTAACACAGAAGACCAGTACAGTAACACAACGCCGTACAGTAACACAGAAAACCAAACATAACTCAGAAGACCGAACAGTAAAACTAATACCGTACAGTAACACAGAAAACTGTGCAGGGAACACAGAAAACCCGAACAGAACACAGAAGACCATTCATAAACAGAAGTCCCGAACATACAAGAGACCTACAGCAAACAGACCCATAATAAAAAAGAAGACCAGAACAGTAACAAGAAGACCATACGTAACACAGAAGAATCAAAAATTAACACAGAAAAACCCTACGTAAAACCCAAAAACCAGAACAGTAACACATATGACCGGCAGTAAACAGAAGACCATACAGTAACACGAAGACCAGTAAGAAACCCCCGAAAACCAATACAGTAACGCAGAAGAACATACAGTAACAAAAGAAACCAAACAGTAACTCAGAAGACCAAACGTAACACATAATACCGTCAGTAAAAAAAAGAAAACGGCAGTAACACAGAAGACCAGAAAAAGTAAACAAGAAGAAAAAGTTTAGTAACCAGAAGTCCAGAACAGTATCACAGATGACCAGTACAGAAACAGACGCCAGTAAGTAAAAGAAGACCCGAACAGTAACACAGAAGACCCGTCAGTAACACAGAAGAATCATATTTAAAACCCGAAGACCAGAAGAGTAACAGAGAAGACCAAAACAGTAACACATAAGGGCCAGTTTCAGTAATATAGAAGACCAGTACATAACCAAAAACCAGTTTCAGTAACACAGAAGACCAATTCAGTAACGCAGAAGAACAGTACAGTAACACAGAACACCAGAACAGTATCACAGAAGACCAGTACAGTAACACAGAAGTCCAGTAAGTAACACTGAAGACCAGAACAGTATCACAGAAGACCAGTATAGTAACAGAGAAGTCCAGTAAGTAACACAGAAGACCAGAACAGTATCACAGAAGACCAGTACAGTAACACAGAAGACCAGTAGAGTAACACAGAAGACCACTAACACAGAAGACCAGTACAGTAACACAGAAGACCAGTAACACAGAAGACCAGTACAGTAACATAGAAGACCAGTAAGCATCACAGAAGACCAGTACAGTAACACAGAAGACCAGTGCAGTAACACAGAAGACCAGTACAGTAACACAGAATACAAGTACAGTTACACAGAAGACTAGTAACACAGAAGACCGGTACAGTAACACAGAAAACCAGTACAGTAATACAGAAAACCAGTACAGTAACGCAAAAGCCCAGTACAGCAACACACAAGACAAGTACAGTAACACAGAAGATTAGTAAGTAACACAGAAGACAGTACAGAAACACAGAAGACCAATACAGTAACACAGTAGACCAGTACAGTAACACAGAAGACCAGAACAGTATAACAGATGACCAGTACAGCAACAAAGAAGCCCAGTACAGTAACACAGAAGACCAGAACAGTATCACAGAAGACCAGTACAGTAACACAGAAGACCAGTACAGTAACACAGAAGACCAGTACAGTAACACAGAAGACCAGAACAGTAACACATAAGACCAGTACAGTAATACAGAATACCAGTACAGTAACACAGAACAGCAGTACCGTAACACAGACCACCAGTACAGTAACACAGAAGACCAGTACAGTAACACAGACGACCAGTACAGTGACACAGAAGACCAGTACATTAACTCAAAAGACCAGAACAGTAACACATAAGACAAGTACAGTAACACAGAAGACCAGTGCAATAACACAGAAGACCAGAACAGTAACACAGAAGACCAGTTCAGTAACACAGAAGTCGAGAACAGTATCACAGATGACCAGAACAGTAACACAGACGTCCAGTAAGAAACACAGAAGACCAGAACAGTAACACAGAAGACCAGTACAGTAACACAGAAGACCGTACATTAACCAGAAGACCATACAGTAACCAGATGAAACCGAACAGTAACACATATGACCAGTACAGTAATACAGAAGCCCAGTACAGTAACAGAAAAGACCAATACAGTAACACAGACGACAAGTACAGTAACACAGAAGACCAGTAAGTAACACAGAAAACCAGTAACACAGAAGACCAGTACAGTAACTCAGAAGGCCAGTAAGTAACACAGAAGACCAGTAACACAGAAGACCAGTACAGTAACTCAAAGACCATAAGTAACACAGAAGACCGTACAGTAACACAGAAGACAAGTACAGTAACACAGAAAAACCCAAATACAGTACACAGAAGACCAGTAAGTAACACAGAAGACCAGTACAGTAACACAGAAGACAAGTACAGTAACACAGAAGACCAGTAAGTAACACAGAAGACCAGTACAGTAACACAGAAGAAAAGTACAGTAACACAGAAGACCAGTAGAGTAACACAGAAGAGCTGTACAGTAACACGGAAGACCAGTAAGTAACACAGAACACCGGTACAGTAACACAGAAGACCAGTAAGTAACACAGAAGGCCAGTAAGTAACAAAGAACACCGGAACAGTAACTCAGAAGATCAGTACAGTAACACGGAAGACCAGTACAGTAACACACAAGACCAGTACATTAACACACAAGTCCAGTACAGTAACACAGAAGACCAGTACAGTAACACAGAAGACCAGTACAGTAACACAGGGAAAACCGTACTGTAACACACAAGATCAGTACAGTAACACAGAAGACCAGAACAGTAACACATAAGACCCGTACATTAATACAGAAGACCACTACAGTTAACACGGAAGACCAGTTCAGTAACGGGATAAAAACCAGTACAGTAACATGAAAGACCAGAACAGTAAAAACATAAGACCAGTAACAGTTATGCAGAAGACCAGTACAGTAACACAGAAAACCAGAAGAGTAACAGAGAAGACCAGAAGAGTAACACAGAAGACCAGAAGAGTAACAGAGGAGACCAGAAGAGTAACAGAGAAGACCAGAACAGTAACACATAAGACCAGTACAGTAATACAGAAGACCAATACAGTAACACAGAAGACCAGTACAGTAACACAGAAGACCAATACAGTAACGCAGAAGAACAGTACAGTAACACAGAAGACCAGAACAGTATCACAGAAGACCAGTACAGTAACACAGAAGTCCAGTAAGTAACACTGAAGACCAGAACAGTATCACAGAAGACCAGTACAGTAACACAGAAGAACAGTACAGTAACACAGAAGACCAGTAAACACAGAAGACCAGTACAGTAACACAGAAGACCAGTAACACAGAAGACCAGTACAGTAACACAGAAGACCAGTAACACAGAAGACCAGTACAATAACATAGAAGACCAGTAAGCAACACAGAAGACCAGTACAGTAACACAGAAGATCAGTGCAGTAACACAGAAGACCATTACTTTAATACAGAATACAAGTACAGTAACACAGAAGACTAGTAACGCTGAAGACCAGTACAGTAACAAAGAAGACCAGTAAGCAACTCGGAAGACCAGTACAGTAACACAGAACACCAGTACAGTAACAAAGAAGACCAGTACAGTAACACAGAAGACCAGTACAGTAACACAGAACAACAGTACAGTAACACAGAAGACCAGTGCAGTAACACAGAGGACCAGCAGGTAACACACAAGACCAGTACAGTAACACACAAGACCAGTACACTAACACACAAGACCGGTACAGTTACACAGAAAACCAGTACAGTAACACAGAAAACCACTACAGTAACGCACAAGCCCTGTACAGCAACACACAAGACCAGTACTGTAACACAGAAGATCAGTAAGTAACACAGAAGACAGTACTGAAACACAGAAGACCAATACAGTAACACAGTAGACCAGTACAGTAACACAGAAGACCAGAACAGTAACACATAAGACCAGAACAGTATCACAGAAGACCAGTACAGTAACTCAGAAGAGCAGAACAGTATCACAGAAGACCAGTACATTAACACAAGACAAGCACAGTAACACAGAAGACCAGTACAGTAACACAGAAGACCATTACTGTAACACAGAAAACTAGTACAGTAACACAGAAGATCAGCACAGTAACATTGAACACCAGTACAGTAACACAGAAGACCAGTACAGTAACACATAAGACAAGTACAGCAACACAGAAGACCAGTGCAATAACACAGAAGACCAGAACAGTAACACAGAAGACCAGTTCAGTAACGCAGAAGTCGAGAACAGTATCACAGATGACCAGTACAGTAACACAGACGTGCAGTAAGTAACACAGAAGACCAGAACAGTAACACAGAAGACCAGTACAGTAACACAGAAGACCAGTACATTAACACAGAAGACCAGTACAGTAACACAGATGACCAGAACAGTAACACACATGACCAGTACAGTAACACAGAAGACCAGTAAGAAACAGAGAAGACCAGTACAGTAACACAGAAGACCAGTAAGTAACACAGAAAACCAGTAATACAGAAGACCAGTACAGTAACTCAGAAGACCTGTAAGTAACACAGAAGACCAGTACAGTAACACAGAAGACCAGTAAGTAACACAGAAGGCCAGTAACACAGAATACCAGGACAGAAACACAGAAGACCAGTACAGTAAAACGTTAGACCAGCACAGTAGCAAAGAAGACCAGTACAGTAACACAGAAAACCAGTGCAGTAACACAGAAGACCAGTAAGTAACACAGAAGACCAGTACAGTAACACAGAAGACCAGTACAGTAACACACAAGACCAGTTCAGTTACACAGAAGACCAGTGGAGTAACACAGAAGACCAGTACAGTAACACAGAAGACCAGTAAGTAACACAGAACACCAGTACAGTAACACAGAAGACCAGTACAGCAACAGAGATGACCAGTGCAGTAACACACAAGAATAGTACAGTAACATAGAAGACCAGTAAGAAACACAGAAGACCAGTACAGTAACACGCAAGACCAGTAAGTAACACAGAAGTCCAGTACAGTAACACAGAAGACCAGTACAGTAACACAGAAGACCAGAACAGTAACACATAAGACAAATAAGTGACACAGAAGACCAGTAAGTAACACAGAAAACAAGTACAGTAACACAGAAGATCTGTACAGTAACAGAGGAGACAAGTACAGCAACACAGAAGACCAGTACAGTAACACAGAAGACCAGCACAGTAACTCACAAGACCAGTACAGTAACACACAAGACCAGTACAGTAACACAGAAGACAGTTGAGTACCACAGAAGACCAGTACAGTAACACAGAAGACCGGAACAGTAACACAGAAGACCAGTACAGTAAGGCAGAAGACAAGTACAGTAACACAGAAGACCAGTACAGGAACGCAGAAGACAAGTACAGTAACACAGAAGACCAGTACAGAAATACATACAACCAGTACAGTAACACAGCAGACCAGAACAGTAACACATAAGACCAGTACAGTAATACAGAAGACCAGTACAGTAACACAGAAGACCAGTTCAGTAACACAGAAGACCAGAACAGTAACACATAAAACGAGTACAGTAATACAGAAGACCAGCTACAGTAACACAGAAGACCAGTACAGTAACACAGAAGACCGAACAGTAACACAGAAAACCAGTACAGTAACACAGAAGACCAGTACAGTAACACAGAAGACCAGTACAGTAATACAGAAGACCAGTACAAGTAACACAGAGACAGTACAGTAACACAGAAGACCATACAGTAACGCAGAAGACCAGTACAGTAACACAGAAGACAGTACAGTAACACAGAAGACCAGTACAGTAACACAGAAGACCAGTACAGTAACACAGAAGACCAGTACAGTAACACAGAAGACCAGTACAGTAACACAGAAGACCAGTACAGTAACACAGAAGACCAGCACGACCAGTAACACACAGTAAACAAGTACAGTAACACAGAAGACCAGTACAGTAACACAAGAAGACCAGTACAGTAACACAGAGACCAGTACAGTAACACAGAAGACCAGTACAGTAAACATGAAGACCAGTACATAACAAGAAGACCAGTACAGTAACACAGAACCAGTCAGTAACACAGAGACCAGTAACAACAAAACCACTACAGTAACACAGAAACCAGTACAGTAACACAGCAGTACAGTAACACAGAAGATCAGTACAGTAACACAGAAGAACAGTACAGTAACACAGAAGACCTGTACAGAAACACAGAAGTCCAGTAAGAAACACAGAAGACCAGAACAGTAACACAGAAGACCAGTACAGTAACACAGAAGACCAGTACAGAAACACAGAATACCAGTACAGTAACACAGAAGACCAGAACTGTAACACATAAGACAAGTACAGTAATACAGAAGACCAGTACAGTAACACAGAAGACCAGTACAGTAACATAGAAGACCAGTACAGTAACAATGAAGACCAGTGCAGTAACACAGAAGACCAGTACAGTAACACAGAAGACCAGTACAGTAACATAGAAGACCAGTACAGCAACACAGAGGACCAGAACAGTAACACATAAGACCAGTACAGTAAGACACAAGACCAGTATAGTAACACAGAAGACCAGTACAGTAACACAGAACACCAGTACAGCAACACAGAAGACCAGTACAGTAACACATATAACCAGTACAGTAACACAGCAGACCAGAACAGTAACACATAAGACCAGTACAGTAATACAGAAGACCAGTACAGTAACACAGAAGACAAGTACAGTAACACAGAAGACCAGTAGAGAAACACATGTAACCAATACAGTAACACAGCAGACCAGAACGGTAACACATAAGATAAGTACAGTAACACAGAAGACCGGAACAGTAACACAGAAGACCAGTACAGTAACACAGAAGACCAGTACAGTAACATAGAAGACCAGTACAGTAACACAGAAGACCAGTACAGTAACGCAGAAGACCAGTACAGTAACACAGAAGACCAGTACAGTAACACAGAAGACCAGTACAGTAACACAGAAGACCAGTACAGTAACACAGAAGACCAGTACAGTAACACAGAAGACCAGCTCAGTAACACAGAAGACCAGCACAGTTACGAAAAAGACCAGTAGAGTAACACAGAAGACCAGTACATTAACACAAGACAAGCACAGTAACACAGAAGACCAGTACAGTAACACAGAATACCTGTACTGTAACACAGAAAAATAGTACAGTAACACAGAAGACCAGTACATTAACACAAGACAAGCACAGTAACACAGAAGACCAGTACAGTAATTCAGAAGACCAGAACAGTAACACAGAAGACCAGTACAGTAGCACAGAGGACCAGTACTGTAACACAGAAAACCAGTACAGTAACACAGAAGATCAGTACAGAAACAAAGACGATCAGAACAGTAACACAGAAGACCAGTACAGTAACACAGAGGACCAGTACAGTAACACTGAAAACAAGTAAAGTAACACAGGAGACCAGTACAGTAACACAGAGGACCAGTACTGTAACACAGAAAACCAGTACAGTAACACAGAAAATCAGTACAGAAACAAAGACGATCAGAACAGTAACACAGAAGACCAGTACAGTAACACAGAAAACCAGTGCAGTAACACTGAAGACCATTAGAGTAAATTAGAAAGACTAGTACAGTAACACAAGAATAGCAGAGTAACACATAAGACCAGTACAGTAAACACAGAAAAACCAGTACAGTAAACAAGACCAGTAGAGTAATACATAAGACCAGTACAGTAACACAGAAAACCAGTACGTAACACCCGATGACCAGTACAGTAACACAAGACCAGCAAGTAAAAACATAAGACCAGTACAGTAACACAGAAAACCCGTACGTAAAAACAAGACCAGTAGAGTAACACATAAGACCAGTACAGTAACACAGAAACCAGTACGTAACACAGAAGACCAATACAGTAACACAGAAGACCAGTACAGTAACACAGAAGACCAGAACAGTAACAATAAGACCCCAAAACAGTAATACAGAAGACCAATACAGTAACACGAAGACCAGTGCAGTAACACATAAGACCAGTACAGTAACACTGAAGACCAGAACAGCAACACATAAAACCAGTACAGTTATGCAGAAGACCAGTACAGTAAAAACAGAAGACCAAAGAGTAACAGAGAAGACAAAAAGAGTAACACAGAAGACCAGAAGAATAACAGAGAAGAACAGAAGAGTAACACAGAAGACCAGAACAGTAACACATAAGACCAGTACAGTAACACAGAAGACCAATACTGTAACATTGAAGACCAAGTACAGTGGCATAGAGGACCAGTACAGGAACACAGAAGACCAGTACAGTAACACAGAAGACCAGAACAGTAACACATAAGACCAGTACAGTAATACAGAAGACCACTACAGTAACACAGAAGACCAGTACAGTAACACATAAGTCCAGTACAGTAACAATGAAGACCAGAACAGTAACACATAAGACCAGTACAGTTATGCAGAAGACCAGTACAGTAACACAGAAAACCAGAAGAGTAACAGAGAAGACAAGAAGAGTAACACAGAAGACCAGAAGAGTAACAGAGAAGATCAGAAGAGTAACACAGAAGACCAGAACAGTAACACATAAGACCAGTACAGTAATACAGAAGACCAATACAGTAACACAGAAGACCAGTACAGTAACACAGAAGACCAATACAGTAACGCAGAAAAACAGTACCGTAACACAGAAGACCAGAAACAGTATCACAGAAGACCAGTACAGTAACACAGAAGTCCAGTAATTATCACTGAAGACCAGAACAGTATCACAGAAGACCAGTACAGTAACACAGAAGACCCGTAACACGAAGACCAGTACAGTAACACAGAAGAAACCCGTAACTCAGAAGACCAGTAAACCGAACACAACACATAAAACCGTCTTAAGAGAAGACCAGTACAGTCACAGAAACCAAAAGTAACAGAGAAGACCAAAAGAACACAGAAGACCAGAACAATAACAGAGAAAACAGAAGGTAACACAGAAACCCGAACATAACACATAAACCAGTACAGAACAAAGACCAATACGTAACATTGAAGACCAATACAGTGGGATAAAGGGGCCAGTAAGGGAAAACAGAAACCGTACAGTAACACAAAGACCCGAACGTAACACATAAGACCAGTACATAATACAAAGACCACTCGTAACACAGAAGACCATACAGTAACACATAAGTCCATAAGTAACAATGAAACCAGAACATAACACTAAGACCTAATTAGCAGAAGACCGTACATTTAAAACAGAAAACCAGAAAATAACAGAGAAACAAGAAGTAACACAGAAGACCAAAGAGTAAAAAAGAAGATCAAAAGTAACACAGAAGACCCAAAAATAACACAAAAAACCAGTACAGAAAAACAAAGACCAAAACGTAACACGAAACCATACTAACACGAAACCAAAAACAGTAACGCAGGAAAAATACAGTAACACAGAAACCAAAACAATCCGAAACCATACAGAAAAAACAGAAGCCATAATTTACTGAAAACCAAACAGTATCACAGAAGACCAGTACAGTAACACAGAAACCAGTAACACAGAAGACCGTACAGTAACACAGAAGACCAGTAACTCAGAGACCAGTACAGTAACATAAAGACCCGTAAGCAACACAAAGACCATACATAACACAGAAGGGCAGTGCAGAAAACGAAACCGTACAGTAACACAGAATAAAGTACAGTAACACAAAAGTTTACACAGAAACCATACATAACACGGAAGACCATAAAACAACACGGAAAGCCCTCAGTAAACAAAAACCAGTACAGTAACACAGAAGACAGTACAAAAAACACGAAGACCAGTACAGTAACACAGAAGAAACCCTACAGTAACACAGAAAACCAGTGCGAACACAGAGGCCAGCAAGTAACACAGAAGACCCTACAGTAACACAGAAGACCATACAGTAACACACAAGACCAGTACATAAGACACAAGACCCGGTCATAACACGAAAAAACCTACAGTAACACAGAAAAACCAGTACAGTAACACAGAAAAACCGACAGTAACACACAAAACCAGACACTAAGACCAAACCAGTACAGCAACCACAAAGACCTAAAGTAACACAGAAGCCATTAACCGAAGACCATTTCTGTAACACAGAAAAAAGTCATAAAACAGAAGACCAATACAGAACACAGTAACCTACAGTAAACTGAAACCAGAACAGTAACACTAAGACCAGAACAGTACACAAAGCCATACATAACACGAAAACCATACAGTAAAAACAGAAACCAGAACGACACAGAAGACCGTACATTAACACAAGACAAGCCAGTAACACAAAGCCAGTCAGTAAAAACGAAGACCCTTACGTTAAAACAAAAACCAGTACAGTAACACGATATCACACATAACATTGAACACCAGACAGTAAACCCCGAAAAGACAGTACAGTAACACAGAGCACCTGTAACAGTAAAAACAGAAAACCACACAGTACACAAGACCAGCACAGTAACACAGAAGATCAGTAGAGTAACAATAATAACACTAAGTTACACAGAAAAAAACCCGGTACAGTAACACAGAAAAATCAGTACAGTAACAGACCGACCCACTAACACAAAGAAAACCGTACAGAAAAACGAAGACTAGTACAGAAATACAGAAGACCATCTAACACAGAAACCATTTCATAACACAGAAGACCAGTACGTAACAGAAGACAAAAACAAACACATAAACCAGTACAGTAATAAGAAACCGTACATAACACAGAACGCATACCGAAACAAACAATACATAACACCGAAAACCAGTACGTAACCAAAAACACCAAAAGTAACACAGAAGACCATCAGTAACTCAAAGACCAGAACATAAAAACATAAAAACCATACAGTAAAACAGAAAACCCGTGCAGTAAGCAGAAACCAGACATAGCCAGAAGGGCCATACAGTAACCAGAAGTCCAGAATGTAACACAGCCCTGAAACCCGATCTTAAAAAACAAAAAGCGAACTCCCGAACCCGAAGTAACCAAAAGACCAAAATTCCGAAACCAAATAAACAAAAAAGAACAAACACAAGAATTAAAAAAAAACCTACGTAAAAAAAGACCAATACATAACACAGAAGACCAATAAGAAAAAAGAAGACCAGACAGTAACACAAGACCAGTAAGTAAACAGAAAACCATTTAAAAGAAACAGAAGAACCAAACATGTAACACAGAAGACCAGTAAGAACAAGAAGACCAGTAAGGAACACAGAAGACCATAAATAAAACAGAAGACTCCGGAAACCCTACAGAAAAGACCAGACAGTAAACAGGAAGACCAGTAATAACACAGAAAAACAGTACAGTAAACAAAAAAGAAGAACCAAAAGTAAGGAAAAAACAGAAACCGTCAGTAAAAAAAACGTTTAAAACCAAAAACCCCAAATAACACAGAAACCCGTACAGTAAAACGGGACCAGAAGAAAAAAAGAAGACCATACAGAAACCCAAACCGCAAGTAACACAGAAGACAGTAAGTAACACGAAGACCATAATAAACAGAAGACCAGAAAAAGTAAACAAAAAAAAAGTACCAGGAAAAAAAGTAACAAGAAAAACAGTAAATAACACAGAAGACCATACAGAAACAGGAGACCAGTAAGAAAAACAGAAGACCATACCGTAACACAAAGACCGCAAGTAAAACAAAGACCATACCGTAACACAAAGACATACAGTAAACCAGAAGACAAACAGAAGGGCTTATAAACCCCAAAAAGTGACACAGAAGACCGGAAAGAACACAGAAAACCCTACAGTAACAGAAGACAAATAAAGTAACACAGGAGACCCGTACAGAACACAGAAGGAACGTTTAAAAACAAAACCAAAAGAACACAAAACCCGTAAGGGGAACACAAAGACCATACAGTAAACGAAGACCATACGAACACAGAAGACATTAGTAAAAACCGAAGACCATATAACACAGAAGACCGAAAATAACACAAAAAACCCTTCAGTAACAGAAACCAGTAAGTAACACGAAGACCAGTACAGTAACCAGAAGAACCCTACAATAACACAGAAACCATACAGAAACACTTTAAACCTAGAGAACACAAACCAGAAGTAAAAAAACCCCACATAAAAAAGAAGACCAGCAGTAAAACCCAAAAACCATCAGTAAAACAGAAGACCAGACAGTAACACAAAAACCAGTTTTATAAACCGGGAAAACCAGTACATAACACAGAAACCAAATACAGTAACAAAAAGAAATAATAACCAGAAGACCGTACAGAAAAAAAAACCAGTTTAAATAACACAAAAACCCGACCCAAAAAATAAGTAACACAAAAAACCATACAGTAACAAAAAAACCAGACAGTAACCAAAGACCATTTTAGTAACCAGAAAACAAATACAGTAAACAGAAGACAAATCAGTAACACGGGAAAACCAGACAGTTTTAAAAAAAAAACCCGAAAAAACAAAAAATACAAACAAAGAAGAAGTAATTTAAAAAAAGCAAAACAGTAAAAAAAAACCCTAGAAAGGAAGACCATACAAATAACAAGAAAACCCTACAGTAACCAGAAGACATAAGTAACACAGAAGACCGTACAAAACACGAAGACCAATACATAACACAAAGACCATTTTAGAACGCAGAAGACAAGTACAGTAACACAAAGACCAGCGGAAAAACGAAACCCGACAGTTTCAAAAAAGAAAAACCAAAAAATAAGTAAACATAAACCAGTACAGTAAAAGAAGACCATACATAAAAAAAGACAAAACACATAAACCCGAAGCCAGGAAAAAGTAACGCAGAAGACCAGAAAGAAAAAGAGAAACCAGAAAGGGAACACAAAACCGAAAGAACAAGAAACCGAAAGTAACACAGAAGACCAAAATAAAAATAAAATAAAAAAGAAGACCCATACAGTAACAAGAAACCAAAAACGTACACAGAAGACCAGTACAGTAACACAGAAGACCAGTACAGTAACGTAGAAGACCAGTACAGTAACACAGAAGACCAGTACAGTAACACACAAGACCAGTACGGTAACGCAAAAGCCCAGTACAGTAACACAGAAGACCAGTACAGTAACACAGAAGACCAGTACAGTAACACAGAAGACCAGTACAGTAACACACAAGACCAGTACAGTAACACAAAAGACCAGTACAGAAACACAGAAGACAAGTACAGTAACACAGAAGACAAGTACAGTATCACAGATAACCAGAACAGTATCGCAGAAGACCAGTACAGTAACACAGAAGGGCCATTTCAGTAACACAGAATACCAGTATAGAACACAGAAGACCAGAACGTACACAAGACCCGTACAGTAACACAGAAGGCCAGTACAGTAACACAGAAGACCAGAACAGTATCGCAGAAGACCAGTACAGTAACACAGAAGACCAGTACAGTAACACAGAAGACCAGTACAGTAACACAGAAGACCAGTAC
Organism: Cherax quadricarinatus; assembly: GCF_026875155.1. Classification (NCBI taxonomy): domain Eukaryota; kingdom Metazoa; phylum Arthropoda; class Malacostraca; order Decapoda; family Parastacidae; genus Cherax; species Cherax quadricarinatus. The sequence goes on from NW_026475799.1 coordinate 50,160, forward strand.
AGTAACGCAGAACTCCAGTACAGTAACACGAAAGACCAGTACAGTAACACATAACACAAGTACAGTAACACAGAAGACAGTACAGTAACGCAAGACCAGCACAGTAATACAGAAGAGCAGTACAGTAACAGTGAAGACCAGTACAGTAGCACAGAAGACCAGTACAGTAACGCAGAAGACCAGTACAGTAACACAGAAGACCAGTACAGTGACACAGAAGACCAGTACAGTAACGCAGAAGACAAGTACAGTAACACAGAAGACCAGCTCAGTAACACAGAAGACCAGTACAGTAACACAAAAGACCAGTAGAGTAACACAGAAGACAAGTACAGTAACACAGAAGACCAGTACATTAACACAAGACAAGCACAGTAACACAGAAGACCATTACTGTAACACAGAAAACCAGTACAGTAACACAGAAGATCAGCACAGTAACATTGACCACCAGTACAGTAACACAGAAGACCAGTACAGTAACACAGAGCACCTTTACAGTAACACAGAAGACCAGTACAATAACACAAGACCAGCACAGTAACACAGAAGATCAGTAGAGTAACACAAAAGTAACACATAAGTAACACAGAAAACCAGTACAGTAACACAGAAGACCAGTACAGTAACACAGAAGACAAGTACAGTAACACAGAATACAAGTACAGTAACACAGAAGACCAGTACAGTAACACAGACGACGAACACACTAACACAGAAGACCAGTACAGTAACACAGAAGACCAGTACAGTAACACAGAAGACCAGTACAGTAACAGACAAGACCAGTAAAGTAACACAGAAGACCAGAATAGTGACACAGAAAGCCAGTACAGTAACACAGAAGACCAGTACAGTAACACAGACGACCATACCAGTACAGTAACACCGTCGACCATACCTGTACAGTAACACAGAAGACCAGAACAGTAACACAGAAGACCAATGCAGTGACACAGTAGACCAGAACAGTAATACAGAAGACCAGAACAGTAACACATAAGACCAGTGCAGTAATACAGAAGACCAGTACAGAAACAAAGAAGAACAGTACAGTGACAAAGAAGACCAGTAACACAGAAGACCAGTACATTAACAGAGAAGACCAGTACATTAACACGGAAGACCAGTACAGTAACACAGAAGACCAGTAACACAGAAGACCAGTACAGTAACACAGAAGACCAGTACATTAACACAGAAGACCAGTACAGTATCACAGAAGACCATAACAGTAACACATAAGACCAGTGCAGGAACACAGAAGACCAGTACAGTAACACAGAAGACAAGTACAATATCACAGAAGACCAGAACAGTAACTCATAAGGCCAGTACAGTAATACAGAAGACCAGTACAGTAACACAGAAGACCAGTACAGTAACACAGAAGACCAGTACAGTAACACAGAAGACTAGTACAGTAACACAGAATACAAGTGCAGTAACACAGAAGACCAGTACAGTAACACAGACAACGAGCACACTAACACAGAAGACCAGTACAGTAACACAGAAGACTGGTACAGTAATACAGAAGACCAATACAGTAACATTGAAGACCAGTACAGTGACTCAAAGGACCAGTACAGTAACACAGAAAACCAGTACAGCAACACAGAAGACCAGTACAGTAACACAGAAGACCAGTACAGTAACACAGAAGACCAGTACAGTATCACAGAAGACCAATACAGTAACACAGAAGACCAGTACAGTAACACAGACGACCAAACCAGTACAGTAACACCGACGACCATACCTGTACAGTAACAGAGAAGACCATTACTGTAACAAAGAAAACCAGTACTGTAAAACAAGACCAGCACAGAAACAGAGAAGACCTGTACAGTAACACAGAAATCCAGTACAGTAACTTTGAAAAGAAGTACAGTAACACGGAAGACCAGTACAGTAACACAGTACACCAGTGCAGTAACACTGAAGACCAATAGAGTAACACAGAAGACCAGTACAGTAACACAGAAGACCAGTACAGTAACACAGAAGACCAGTACAGTAACACAGAAGACCAGAACAGTAACACAGAACACCAGTAGAGTAACACAGAAGACCAGTACAGTAACACAGACGACCAGTACAGTAACACATAAGACCAGTATAGTAACTCAGATGACCAGAACAGTAACACATAAGGCCAGTACAGTAATACAGAACACCAGTACAGTAACTCAGAAGACCAGTGCAGTATCACAGAAGACCAGAACAGTAACGCAGAAGACCAGAACAGTAACACATAAGACCAGTACAGTAATACAGAAGATCAGTACAGTAATACTGAAAACCAGTACAGTAACGCACAAACCCAGTACAGTAACACAGAAGATCAGTAATTAACACAGAAGACCAGTACAGTAACACAGAAGACCAGAACAGTATCACAGATGACCAGTACAGTAACACAGAAGACCAGTACAGTAAAACAGAAGACCAGAACAGTGTCACAGAAGACCAGTACAGTAGCACAGAAGACCAGTACAGTAACACAGAAGACCAGTACAGTAACACAGAAGACCAGAACAGTAACACATAAGACCAATACAGTAATACAGAAGACCAGTACAGTAACACATAACACCAGTACAGTAACACAGAAGACCAGAACAGTAACACAGACGACCAGTACAGTAACACAGAAGACCAGTACAGTAACACATAAGACCAGTACGGTAACTCAGAAGACCAGTGCAGTGACACAGAAGACCAGAACAGTAACACAGAAGACCAGAACAGTAACACAGAAGACCAGAACAGTAACACATAAGACCAGTACAGTAATACAGAAGACCAGTACAGAAACAAAGAAGAACAGTACAGTGACACAGAAGACCAGTAACACAGAAGACCAGTACATTAACACAAAAGACCATAAGAACATAAGAACATAAGAAAGGAGGAACACTGCAGGAGGCCTTCTGGCCCATACTAGGCAGGTCCTTTACAATTCGTCCCACTTACAAAACATTTGCCCAATTTTCAATGCCACCCAAGAAATAAGCTCTGATGTGAAAGTCCCACTCAAATCCAACCCCTCCCACTCATGTACTTATCCAACCTAGATTTTTGAAACTACCCAAAGTCCTAGCCTCAATAACCCATCTAGGTAGACTGTTCCACTCATCAACTACCCTATTTCCAAACCAATACTTTCCTATGTCCTTTCTAAATCTAAACTTATCTAATTTTAAAAATCCATTACTGCGGGTTCTCTCTTGGAGAGACATCCTGAAGACCTTATTAATATCCCCTTTATTAATACCTATCTTCCACTTATACACTTAGATCAGATCCCCCCTCATTTTCGTCTAACAAATGAATGTAATTAAGAGTCTTCAATCTTTCTTCATTAAGGAAGATTTCTAATGCTATGTATTAATTTAGTCATCCTACGCTGAATTTTTTTCTAACGAATTTATGTCCATTTTGTAATACGGAGACCAAATTGAGCTGCATAATCTAGGTGAGGCCTTACTAATGATGTATAAAGCTGCAGTATGACCTCGGGACTTTCTGTTGCTTACACTTCTTGATAAAAATCCCAGTAATCTATTTGCCTTATTACGTACGCTTAGGCATTGCTGTTTTGGGTTTTAAAGGTTGCTGCTCACCATAACCCCCAAGTCCTTTTCGCAATCTGTATGGCTAAGTTCTACACATTTAACTTATAAGTACTAGGGTTATGGGCACTCCCAAGCTTCAGAACCTTGCATTTATCTACATTAAACTGCATCTGCCACTTTTCTGACCAAGAATAGAGTTTGTTTAAATCCTCCTGAAGTTCCATAACATCTACGTTTGAATCAATTATCCTACTATCTTTGTGTCATCGGCGAATTTGCCATATACACTAGTAATTCCCTCATCAAGATCATTGATATATATTATAAACAACAACGGGCCCAAGACTGATCCCTGTGGAACGCCACTTGTTACAGATCCCCACTCGGATTTAACCCCATTTATGGACACTCTCTGCTTCCTGTCAGTGAGCCATGACTCGATCCACGAGAGCACTTTTTCCCCAATGCCAGAGCTGCCACTTTCTTTAACAGTCTATGGTGCGGAACTCTATCGAAAGCCTTACTAAAATCTAAGTAAATAATATCAAATTCTTTATCGTGGTAAACAGCCTCAAAAGCTTTACTGAAGAAAGTTAATAAATTAGTTAGACAAGACCGGCCTCTTGTGAATCCATGCTGAGTATCATTAATCAAGCTATGCTTATCGAGATGGCTTCTTTAATCTCAGCTATAATTGACTCTAGAAATTTTGCCTACAATTGAGGTCAGGTTATTGGGCGGTAATTTGACGGGTAACGACTTGTCCCCTGTTTTAAAAATAGAATTACATTAGCCATCTTCCACATATCAGACACTACACCTGTTTGAAGAGATAAATTAAAAATATTAGTTAATGGTTTCACAGAGTTCCATTTTGCATTCCTTAAGAACCCTTGAAAAAACCTAATCAGGACCCGGGGGACTTATTTTGCTTCAGTCTGTCTATCTGCTTCACAACCATTTCACTAGTGACTGTGATGTTACATAATTTTTTCTTCTAGCCCACTATAAAAATTAATTACTGGAATATTGTTAGTGTCTTCCTGTGTAAAAACTGAGAGAAAATAATTATTTAAAATCAAACACATTTCATTCTCTTTGTCAGTAAGGTGCCCATAGTTATTTTTAAGGGGACCTATCTTATCTCTAATTTTGTTCTATAGACCTGGAAAAAACTTTTTGGGTTAGTTTTAGAATCCTAGCAACTTTAATTTCATAGTCCCTTTTAGCTTTTCTTTTCCCTTTTTAATGTCCCTCTTAATGTCAATATACTGATTTTACAAAATGACCTCACCTCTTTTGATACGCCTATAAATTCCTTCTTATGCCCTAGTAGATATTTTTAAACCTATTATTCATCCATTTTGGGTCATTTCTATTTGATCTAATTTCTTTATATTGGATAAACGTTCTTTGGCAGCATGTATAGTGTTCAGAAAACTGTCATATTGATAGCTCTCTTCGTTACCCAGTCAACAGATGAAAAGTGTTCTCTAAGCCCATCGTAATCTGCTAAGCGAAATCTGGGACTGTTACTGATTATCGCTACTATCGTACTTCCATTCAATGTAAAAAGTAATTGATTTGTGGTCGCTAGCACCCAGTTCCTCTGAAAATTTTTAAATTAAATTTAAAAAGGGATTCATTTGTTTGCCATAACTAAGTCAAGCAGGCTATTTTCCCTTTTAGTTCTGTCACAAACTGCTTCAAAAAACAATCCTGAAATACTTCTAAGAAGTCGTATGATTCTAAATTCCCAGTCAAGGGAAAATTCAATCAACATGACTAAAGTTAAAGTCTCCTAGAATTACTACATTATCGTGCCTCGTGGCCTTAACAATTTCCTCCCATAGTAGTTTCCCTTGGTCCCTATCTAAGTTTGGGGGGACGGTATATCACTCCTAAAATCAGTTTTTCATGCCCCTCTGAAAATTCTATCCAAACAGACTCTTTTATGTGTTACTTTCAGCTTAATACCCGTTTTTATGCAACAGTTCAAGCGATCTCGGACATACAATGCCACCCCACCCCCCTCCCAATACTTCTATCTTCTTGGAAAAATTTAAAACCCTGAATATGACATTCCGCAGGCATGTCCGACTTTTTGAATTAAACCACGTCTCAGTTAAGGTAAATACATCAATGTTACCTGCACTAGCAACTAAAACTCAACTCGTTTCCCTCTTATTCCTAGCACTACGGCAATTAGCAAATAAACATTGAAAGACTCTCCTTTTTGTTTACCCTTCCTGATCATTTCTATTTTCTACTAAACCTATTACTGTCCTTATCACCCAAGGTCCCTGGCTTTTCAATATCTATCTCGTTCTTATTATTACTAGTTCCCTAGAACTCGTAATATTTTCTACACTGGGACTTCACTGTTTTCCTGCCAAAACCCATACCACTAACTATTCCTAGTTTAAAGTCCTAACTGCTCCCTCCACTGCAGTTGCCAATGCTCCCACCCACACCTAGATAAGTGAACCCCATCCCTAGCTTACATGTCATTTCTGCCATAGAAGAGGTCCCAGTTGTCAATGAATGTTACCGCATTTTCCTTAAAAGTATTTATCCAGCCAGCAATTGACACCAATTGCCCTGGACAACCATTCATTTCCAACTCCCCTCCTTGGCAAATACCACATATGAGGGGGTTCCCACCCTTACTTCTAATTATTTCTATTGCTGACCTATACCTGCTAATCAGGTCCTCACTCCTACGTCTGCCAACATCGTTGCCTCCAGCACTGAGACAGATAATAGGATTGCCCCATTACTCTCATGATTGTCATCCAGACGGCTAACAATACCTCCCCCCAGCCCCAGGAAAGCAAACTCTCTGTCTCCTATCCCTGTCCTTCAAGCAAAAACCCCCTTTATCCATATACCTAACTTGGCTATCCCCAACAACAACAATATTCTTACCTTCCTTAATGTCTTTCGTCGTGACGTTCCCAGTAGTCGACTCACATTCGTCGGTAGCACTGAGAATGTATTGGATGTTTCCAAAACAGTTTCCAGGGCCCCAGTCTCTTTTTCTTCATCGTTTCTACCTTTCCATTCGTCTTCTTGATCGTCAACTTCTTTCCCTGCTGTCCAGCCACTGACCAGTTTCCCTTCTTGACCTGAGGACTCAAAACAGGAGGACTACTCCGAATCTTTTTGTTTTCCTCGGTCAGTCGCCGAATTTCCATATTTGCCACCTCAATTCTTTCTTAAGCTGTTGGTAAAGTTGCTCGATGGAGGGCATCTTGCTTCAATTCTAGAGAGCGCGCAAACAGGTCTTCACAGAGCCAAGTACACGTCAACACTGAAAGTACAGTAACACAGAAGACCAGTACAGTAACACAGAAGACCAGTAACACAGAAGACCAGTACAGTTTAAAACAGAAAAACCAGTACAAATTTAAAACAGAAGACCAGTCCAGTAACACAGAAAACCAGTACAGTAACACAGAAGACCAGTACAGTAACACAGAAGACCAGTACAGTAACACAGAAGACCAGTACAGTAACACATAAGACCAGTGCAGAAACACAGAAGACCAGTACAGTAACACAGAAGACCAGTACAATATCACAGAAGACCAGAACAGTAACACAGAAGACTAGTACAGTAACACAGAATACAAGTACAGTAACACAGAAGACCAGTACAGTAACACAGACAACGAACACACTAACACAGAAGACCAGTACAGTAACACAGAAAACTAGTACAGTAATACAGAAGACCAATACGTACATTGAAGACCAGTACGTAACACAGAAGACCAGTACAGTAACACAGAAGACTAGTACAGTAATACAGAAGACCAATACAGTAACATTGAAGACCAGTACAGTAACACAGAAGACCAGTACAGTAACACAGAAGACTAGTACAGTAATACAGAAGACCAATACAGTAACATTGAAGACCAGTACAGTAACACAGAAGACCAGTACAGTGACACAGAGGACCAGTACAGTAACACAGAAGAACAGTACAGCAACACAGAAGACCAGTACAGTAACACAGAAGAACAGTACAGTAACACAGAAGACCACTACAGTAACACAGAAGACCAGTACAGTAACACAGAGGACAGTACAGTAACACAAGACCAGCACAGTAACACAGAGGACCAGTACAGTAACACAGAAGAACAGTACAGCAACACAGAAGACCAGTACAGTAACACAGAAGAACAGTACAGTAACACAGAAGACCACTACAGTAACACAGAAGACCAGTACAGTAACACAGAGGACAGTACAGTAACACAAGACCAGCACAGTAACACAGAAGACCAGTACAGTAACACAGAAGACCAGTACAGTAACACAAAAGACAGTACAGCAACACAGAACACCAGTGCAGTAACACTGAAGACCATTAGAGTAACACAGAAGACCAGTACAGTAACACAGAAGACCAGCACAGTAACACAAAACCAGCACAGTAACACAGAAGACCAGTACAGTAACACAATACCAGTACAGTAACACAGAAAACCAGTACAGTAGCACAGAAGACCAGTACAGTAACACAGAAGAACAGTGCAGTAACACAGAAGACCAGAACAGTAACACAGAAGACAAGAAAAGTAACACATAAGACCAGTACAGTAATAGAGAAGACCAGTACAGTAACACAGAAAACCAGTACAGTAACGCACAAGCCCAGTACAGTAACACAGAAGATCAGTAATTAACACAGAAGACCAGTACAGTAACACAGAAGACCAGAACAGTATCACAGATGACCAGTACAGTAACACAGAAGACCAGTACAGTAAAACAGAAGAACAGAACAGTGTCACAGAAGACCAGTACAGTAAAACAGAAAACCAGTACAGTAACACAGAAGACCAGTACAGTAACACAGAAGACCAGAACAGTAACACATTAGACCAGTACAGTAATACAGAAGACAAGTACAGTAACACATAACACCAGTACAGTAACACAGAAGACCAGTACAATAACACAGACGACCAGTACAGTAACACAGACGACCAGTACAGTAACACAGAAGACCAATACAGTAACACATAAGACCAGTACAGTAACTCAGAAGACCAGTGCAGTGACACAGAAGACCAGAACAGTAACACAGAAGACCAGAACAGTAACACAGAAGACCAGTGCAGTGACACAGTAGACCAGAACAGTAACACAGAACACCAAAACAGTAACACATAAGACCAGTACAGTAATACAGAAGACCAGTACAGTAACACAGAAGTACAGTACAGTAACATAGAATACCAGTAACACAGAAGACCAGTACTTTAACACAGAAGACAAGTACAGTAACACAGAAGTCCTGTAACACAGAAGACCAGTACAGTAACACAGAAGACCAGTACATTAACACAGAAGACCAGTACAGTATCACAGAAGACAATAACTGTGGAGAAATTTTCTCCAGGAGGGGGGTATCAGCCCCCTTCAGCCCCCTTCAGCCCCTTCAGCCCCTTTCAGCCCTGAGTGGCCAAGCCACTCAGAAGGGGCGAGCGTCTTGTTTACTGCTAGAGTGAGTAATTGATCACAGATGCTATGCCACGTAGTCAAATGACCTCTGCTCCTTGCAGCGGTGTTGCAACGTGTATTTTTATAAGAGACAGTACATCTCTTACTTAGCAGGACAATTAAGGAAAATCCTGCTCCCACTTTATTACCATAGTAAAGATAGTGTACATTGTTGTTTATGATTAAGACAGCAAGAAACAAACATTTTGCTTTGCTTCATCGAGGAGGTGACAAGGATGCAAGGTACTAGGTCAGCGTTTTTTTTTTTTTGTGCTGGGGGCAGAGACGGCATGGAGCACTGTGGCGTCTGGCAGATTAACTTTGACTCTACTACGAGTGACACTGACGCCAGGATAACTAGCAAAGAACACTGATCTGTGCGTTAGTGTGGACAAAGTGTCTCACAAAACACGATAAACATAAGAAAAGTGTGATCAGCTTCTCTTGTGGCCTGGTGGCTAAAGCTCTCGCTTCACACACGGAGGGCCCGGGTTCGATTCCCGGCGGGTGGAAACATTCGACACGTTTCCTTACACCTGTTGTCCTGTTCACCTAGCAGCAAATAGGTACCTGGGTGTTAGTCGACTGGTGTGGGTCGCATCCTGGGGGCCAAGATTAAGGACCCCAATGGAAATAAGTTAGACAGTCCTCGATGACGCACTGACTTTCTTGGGTTATCCTGGGTGGCTAACCCTCCGGGGTTAAAAATCCGAACGAAATCTTATCTTATCTTATCTTATCTTAAAGACAAATCTTGTGGAACATAGTGTACCAATGTGCGTTTCCTAGACAATGGAAGACGTGGACATCCAAGGACACTTCAGCTTCTATCAAGTCACCGATATCTGTCGAAGGTGTTGAGAACACCATAGCTCACGTTACAAAGAGCAAGGTATGTTACGAATTTCTTGTAGATCGGGGGATTGCGCAATTCTTGAGTCACAAGGAGTTTGTAATCAACCTATAATCGGCAGTAAGGTGTGGACTTTTGAGTCCAAACAAGTAAGTATTTCGTCAGCCATCATCGAATGAAATATGCTGACATAACACCCCCTAGGGGTAATTTATACTTACAAATTGCATCTCTTGACAGCCCACTGTTGTGATGGTTTCGACAGCATCTAGACCTCGTCTGCAGGGGCGGCTGTGTAGACGATTTGCTGTCATTTATCAGCTAAGTGTTCATTATATATAGTTATAATAAACACAGCAGGTAAGGCCAAAATTCTCAACAATAACAGTAACACATAAGACCAGTCCAGTAACACAGAAGACCAGTACAGTAACACAGAAGACCAGTACAGTAACACAGAAGACCAGTACAGTAACACAGAAGACCAGTACAGTAACACATAAGACCAGTGCAGAAACACAGAAGGCCAGTACAGTAACACAGAAGACCAGTACAGTATCACAGAAGACCAGAACAGTAACACATAAGGCCAGTACAGTAATACAGTAGACCAGTACAGTAACTCAGAAGACCAGTACAGTAACACAGAAGACCAGTACATTAACACAGAAGACCAGTACAGTATCACAGAAGACCATAACAGTGACATATAAGAAAAGTCCAGTAACACAGAAGACCAGTACAGTAACACAGAAGACCAGTACAGCAACACAGAAGGCCAGTACAGTAACACAGAAGACCAGTACAGTAACACATAAGACCAGTGCAGAAACACAGAAGACCAGTACAGTAACACAGAAGACCAGTACAGTATCACAGAAGACCAGAACAGTAACACACAAGGCCAGTACAGTAATACAGAAAACCAGTACAGTAACACATAATACCAGTACAGTAACATAGAAGACCAGTACCGTAACGCAGAAGACCAGTACAGTAACACAGAAGACCAGAACAGTATCACAGAAGACCAGTACAGTAACACAGAAGTCCAGTAAGTAACACAGAAGACCAGAACAGTAACACAGAAGACCAGTACAGTAACACAGAAGACCAGTAATACAGAAGACCAGTAACACAGAAGACCAGTACAGTAACATAGAAGACCAGTACAGTAACACAGAAGACCAGTAAGCAACACAGAAGACCAGTACAGTAACACAGAAAACCAGTACAGTAACACAGAAGACCATTAAGTAACCCAGAAGACCAGTACAGTAACACAGAAGACCAGTAATAACACAGAAGACCAGTACAGTAACACAGAAGACCAGTACAGTAACACACAAGACCAGTACAGTAACACAGAAGACCAGTACAGTAACACAGATGACCGTTCCGTAACACAGAAAACCAGTACAGTAACACAGAAGACCAGTACAGTAACACGGAAGATGAGTACAGTGACACAGAAAGCCATTACAGTAACACAGAAGACCAGTAAAGTAACACAGACGACCAAACCAGTACAGTAACACCGACGACCATACCTGTACAGTAACACAGAAGACCATTACTGTAACAAAGAAAACCAGTACTGTAACACAAGACCAGCACAGTAACAGAGAAGACCTGTACAGTAACACAGAAAACCAGTAAAGTAACATTGAAAACAAGCACAGTAACACAGAAGACCAGTACAGTAACAGAAAACACCAGTACAGTAACACAGAAAACCAGAACAGTAACACAAAAAGACCAGTACGTAACACAGTACACAAGTGCAGAAACCAGTACAGTAACACAGAAGACCAGTACAGAAACACAAAAGACAGTACAGTAACACTAAGACCTTACAGTAACACAGAAGACCAGTACAGTAACTCAGAAAACCAGAACAGTAACACATAAGGCCAGTACATTCATACAGAAGACCAGTACAGTAACACAGAAGACCAATGCAGTAAAACAGAAGACCTGAACAGTAACACAGAAGACCAGAAAAGTAACACATAAGACCAGTATAGTAATACAGAAGACCAGTACAGTAACACAGAAAACAGTACAAGATAACGCACAAGCCCAGTAATAAAAAACAGTAACACAGAACGACCAGTACAGTAACACAGAAGACCAGTACAGTAAAACAGAAGAACAGAACAGTGTCACAGAAGACCAGTACAGTAACACATAACACCAGTACAGTAACACAGAAGACCAGTACAGTAACAGAGACGACCCATACAGTAACACAGGAGACGAGTACAGTAACACAGAAGACCTGTACAGTAACACAGAAGACCAGTACAGAAACACAGAAGACCAGTACAGTAACACAGAAGACCAGTACAGTAACGCAGGAAACCAGTACAGTAACACAGAAGACCAGTACAGTAACACAGAAGACCAGTACAGTAACACAGAAGACCTGTACAGTAACACAGAAGACCAGTACAGTAACGCAGGAAACCAGTACCGTAACACAGAAGACCAGTACAGTAACACAGAACACCTGTACAGTAAACACAGAAAAACCAGTACCAGTAACACAGAAGACCAGTACAGTAACACAGAAGACAGTACAGTAACACAAGACCAGCACAGTAACACAGAAACCAGTACAGTAACACAGAAGACCAGTAGAGTAACACAAAAGGCAGTACAGTAACACAGAACACCAGTGCAGTAACACTGGAGACCATTAGAGTAACACAGAAGACCAGTACAGTAACACAGAACACCAGTACAGTAACACAAGACCAGCACAGTAACAACAGAAGTGAACCAGTAACATAAAAAGAAACAGTAACACATAAGACCAGTACAGTAAACAGAAAACCAGTACAGAACACAGAAGACCAATACAGTAACACAGAAAACCAGAACAGTAACACAGAAGACCAGTACAGTAACACAGAACCAAGTACAGTAACACAGAAGACCAGTACAGTAACCAAAGACCAGTACAGTAACACAGAAGAACAGTACAGTAACACATAAGAGAAGTACAGTAACACAGTAGACCAGTACAGTAACACAGTAGACCAGTACAGAAGACCAGAACAGTGTCACAGAAGGACCAGTACAGTAACACAGAAGACCAGTCCAGTAACAATGAAGACCAGCATAGTAACACAAGACGAAAACAGTAACACAGTAGACCAGTACAGAAGACCAGTACAGTAACACAGAAGACCAGACCAGTACAGTAACACAGAAGACCAGTACAGTAACACAGAAGACCAGTACCGTAACACATAGATGACCAGACAGTAACACAGAAGACCAGTACAGTAACACAGTAGACCAGAAAGTAACACAGAAGTCCAGTTCAGTAACACAGAAGACCATACGTAAAACACAGAAGACCAGTTCAATAACACAGAAGACCAGTACAGTAACACAGAAAGACAGTACAGTAACGCAAAGACCAGTACAGTAACACAAAAGCCAAACAAAACACTAAGAAACCAGTACAGTAATACAGAACACCAGTACAATAACACAAGAACACCAAAAACAGTAAAAAACAGAAGACAGTACAGTAACACAGAAGACCACAACAGTAACACATAAACATCAGTAACAGAGAAACCATACAGTAACACATAAACCGTACAGTACTATCAGACCATACATTAAACAGAAGACCATACAGTATCACAGAAACCAAAGAGTAAACATAAAAACCCGAACATAACCAAAGGGCCTACAGTAAACAGAAGACCATACAGTAACACAGAAGACTACATAACACAGAAAACCATGCGTAACCAAAGAATAGTACGTAACGCAGAAGACCAGAAAAGTATCACAGAAACCAGTACTGTAACACAGAAGTCCAGTAAGTAACACAGAAAAACCATACAGTAACAGAGAAGCCAGTACGAAACGCAGAAGACCAGTAACACAGAAGACCCGTACATTTAAAAAGAAACCATACAGTAACACAGAAGACCATACGTAACACGAAGACCAGTACAGTAACACAGAAACCCAAGTAACCAGAAGACAGTACGTAAAACCAAACCAGACATAACAGGAAGACAGACAGTAAAACAAGACCCCCACAGTAACACAGAAGCAAGTACAGAAACACAAAAGAAGTACAGTAACCAAGACCAGCACGAACACAGAAGACCCGTCAGAAAAAACATAAGACCAGTACAGTAACACGAAAACCTACTAAACACAAAAACCAGTACAGAACCAGAAACCAGTACAGTAACACAGAAGACCAAAGAAAAACAGAAAAAACCCGTGCGTAAAGCAGAAAATATAAGAACGCAGAAGACCAAACATATCACAGAAACCCTTCGAACACAGAATCCCTAAAAAAACACAGAAAAACCAGTACCCGTAACACAGAAAAACCGTACAGAAACGCAGATGGCCAGTAACACAGAAGACCATACAGTAACATAGAAACCTGTACAGTAAAATAGAAAGACCCGTAAGCAAAACCCGGAAGACCCGTACAGTAATTCAGAAGACCCTTTAGTAACCAGAAACCAGTACGTAAAACCCGAAGACCGTACAGTAACACAGAGGACCCCTACAGTAAAACAGAAGCCAGTACAGCAAACAAAAACCACAAGTAAAACAGAAGACCATACAGTAACACACAAACCATACATAACACACAAGACCATACGTAACAACAAGACCAGACGTAACACAGAAAAACGTAAGTAACAAGGAGACAGTACAAAAACACAGAAGACCAGTACAGTAACACAGAAGACCGTACAGTAACACAGAAGACCGAACATATCCAGTGACCATAAGTAACCCAGAAAGGGCCCGAACTATCCCCAAAAAACCAGTACGTAATCAAGACCATACAGAAAAACAGAAAACCATACAGAACCACAAGACCAGTCAGTAACACACAAGACCAGTACGTAACACACAAGCCAGTACATTAACCCCCAAGGCCAGTCAGTAACACAGAAAAAAAGTACAGAACGCACAAGCCCAGACTGTAACACCAAGTCCAGTGCAGTAACACAGAAATCAGAACGTAACCAGAAACCCTTTGTAAAACCCCGAAGACCAGTACAGTAACCAGAAGACCAGAACAGTATCACAGAAGACCCGTAAGTAACACACAAGACCCGTACATAACACACAAGGGGCCCTAACAGTAACACAGAAAACAATACAGTAACGCACAAGCCCAGTACAGTAACACACAATCCGTTTCAGTAACACAGAAACCAAAAGTAAAACATAAGACCATACATAATACAAAAGACCCCGTACCATAACACAGAACACAATACAGTAAACGGAGACCGTGCAGTAACTCAGAAGACCAAACAGTAAAAACATATACCAGTACAGTAACTCAGAAGACCAGAACAGTAACACATAAGACCAGTACAGTAATACAGAAGACCAGTACAGTAGCACAGAAGACCAGAACAGTATCACAGATGACCAGTACAGTAACACAGAAGGCCAGAACAGTAACACAGAAGACCAGTACAGTAACACAGAAGACCAGAACAGTAACACATAAGACCAGTACAGTAATACAAAAGACCAGTACCATAACACAGAACACAAGTACAGTAACACAGGAGACCAGTACAGTAACTCAGAAGACCAGTACAGAAACACAGAAGACCAGTACAGTAACACAGAAGACCAGAACAGTAACACATAAGACCAGTACAGTAATACAAAAGACCAGTACCATAACACAGAACACAAGTACAGTAACACAGGAGACCAGTACAGTAACACGTAAGACCTGTACAGTAACACAGAAGACCAGTACAGTAACTCAGAAGACCAGAACAGTAACACATAAGACCAGAACAGTAACACATAAGACCAGTACAGTAACACAGAACACCAGTACAATAACACAGAACACCACTACAGTAACACAGAAGACCAGTACAGTAACACAGAAGACCACTACAGTAACACAGAAGACCAGTACAGTAACACAGAAGACCAGTACAGTAACACAGAACACAAGTACAGTAACACAGAAGACCAGTACAGTAACACAAAAGACCAGTACAGTAACACAGAAGACCAGTACAGTAACACATAAGAGAAGTACAGTAACACAGTAGACCAGTACAGTAACACAGTAGACCTGTACAGAAGACCAGAGCAGTGTCACAGAAGACCAGTACAGTAACACAGAACACCAGTACAGTAACACAGAAGACCAGTACAGTAACACAGAAGACCAGTACAGTAACACAGAAGACCAGTACAGTAACACAGAAGACCAGTACAGTAACACAGAAGACCAGTACAGTAACACAGAAGACCAGTACAGTAACACAAGACCAGTACAGTAACACAGAAGACCAGTACAGTAACACAGAAGACCAGTACAGTAACAGTCGACGAGCTCACTAACACAGAAGACCAGTACAGTAACACAGTAGACCAGAAAGTAACACAGAAGACCAGTACAGAAACACACAAGGCCAGTATAGTAACACAGAAAACCAGTACAGTAACACAGAAGTCCAGTTCAGTAACACAGAAGACCAGTACAGTATCACAGAAGACCAGTTCAGTAACACAGAAGACCAGTACAGTAACACAGAAGACCAGTACAGTAACGCAGAAGACCAGTACAGTAACACAAAAGACCAGAACAATAACACATAAGACCAGTACAGTAATACAGAACACCAGTACAATAACACAGAACACCAGTACAGTAACATAGAAGAACACAACAGTAACACATAAGACCAGTACAGTAACACAGAAGACAAGTACAGTAACACATAAGACCAGTACAGTAACACATCAGACCAGTACAGTTATACAGAAGACCAGTACAGTAACACAGAAGACCAGAAGAGTAACACATAAGACCAGAACAGTAACACATAGGACCAGTACAGTAATACAGAAGACCAGTACAGTAACACAGAAGACCAGTACAGTAACACAGAAAACCAGTGCAGTAACGCAGAAGAATAGTACAGTAACGCAGAAGACCAGAACAGTATCACAGAAGACCAGTACTGTAACACAGAAGTCCAGTAAGTAACACAGAAGACCAGTACAGTAACACAGAAGACCAGTACAGAAACGCAGAAGACCAGTAACACAGAAGACCAGTACAGTAACATAGAAGACCAGTACAGTAACACAGAAGACCAGTACAGTAGCACAGAAGACAGTACAGTAACACAAGACCATCACAGTAACACAGAAGACCAGTACAGTGACACAAAAGACAGTACAGTAACACAAAACACCAGTGCAGTAACACTGAAGACCATTAGAGTAACACAGAAGACCAGTACAGTAACACAGAAGACCAGTACATTAACACAAGACCAGTACAGTAACACAGAAGACCAGTACAGTAACACATAAGACCAGTACAGTAACACAGAAAACCAGTACAATAACACAGAAGACCAGTACAGTAACACAGAAGACCAGTACAGTAACACAGAAGACCAGTACAGTAACACAGAACACAAGTACAGTAACACAGAAGACCAGTACAGTAACACAGAAGACCAGTACAGTAACACAGAAGACCAGTACAGTAACACAGAAGACCAGTACAGTAACACAGAAGACCAGTACAGTAACACAGAAGACCAGTACAGTAACACAGAAGACCAGTACAGTAACACAGAAGACCAGTACAGTAACACAGAAGACCAGTACAGTAAAACAGTACAGTAACACATAAGAGAAGTACAGTAACACCGTAGACCAGTACAGTAACACAGTAGACCAGTACAGAAGACCAGAACAGTGTCACAGAAGACAAGTACAGTAACACAGAAGACCAGTCCAGTAACAAAGAAGACCAGTATAGTAACTCATAAGACCAAAACAGTAACACATAAGACCAGTACAGTAACACAGAACACCAGTACAGTAACACAGAAGACCAGTGCAGTAAAACAAAAGACTAAAACAGTAACACAGAAAACCAGTGCAGTAACACAGAAGACCAGACCAGTACAGTAACACAAAAGACCAGTACAGTAACACAGAAGACCAGTACCGTAACATAGATGACCAGAACAGTAACACAGTCGACGAGCACACTAACACAGAAGACCAGTACAGTAACACAGAAGACCAGAAAGTAACACAGAAGACCAGTACAGTAACACACAAGACCAGTACAGTAACACACAAGACCAGTAAAGTAACACACAAGGCCAGTACAGTAACACAGAAATCCAGTACAGTAACGCACAAGACAAGTACAGTAACACACAAGTCCTGTACAGTAACACAGAAGATCAGAACAGTAACACAGAAGACCAGTTCAGTAACCCAGAAGACCAGTACAGTAACGCAGAAGACCAGAACAGTATCACAGAAGACCAGTACAGTAACACAAAAAAG
>NW_026475800.1:0-18419 GCF_026875155.1 Cherax quadricarinatus
AAAGTGGGGAAGTTAGTGCTGAATGATCAGGTTGGGGTACAGGCCCGTATTTTTGAATTAAAATGGAAGTTAGTGCTGAATGATCAGTGTCGGGTACATGGCCATACTTATTGAGATATAAGAGGTGAAATTGTTGAAGTCAGGTGTCGGCTACATGGCCATACTTTTTTGAATAAAAGAGTGAAGTTAGTGCTGAATGACAGGTTCGCACATGGCCTATATTGAATATAAGACGTAAGTTAGTGCTGAATGACGGTTTCAGCTACATGGCCAGTATTTTGAGAATAAGAGGGTTTAATTAGTGCTGAAAGACAGGGTTTTTTACTGGCCAGCTTTTTGAATATAAGAGGTGAAAGTTTGGCTGAATGATCAGTGTCGGCTACATGGCCAGTACTTATTGAGATATAAGAGTGTGAAGTTAGTGCTGAATGATCAGGTGTCAGCTACATGGCCAGTACTTATTGAGATATAAGAGTGTGAAGTTAGTGCTGAATGATCAGGTGTCGGCTACATGGCCAGTACTTATTGAGATATAAGAGTGTGAAGTTAGTGCTGAATGATCAGGTGTCGGCTACATGGCCAGTACTTATTGAGATATAAGAGCGTGAAGTTAGTGCTGAATGATCAGGTGTCGGCTACATGGCCAGTACTTATTGAGATATAAGAGTGTGAAGTTAGTGCTGAATGATCAGGTGTCGGCTACATGGCCAGTACTTATTGAGATATAAGAGTGTGAAGTTAGTGCTGAATGATCAGGTGTCAGCTACATGGCCAGTACTTATTGAGATATAAGAGTGTGAAGTTAGTGCTGAATGATCAGGTGTCGGCTACATGGCCAGTACTTATTGAGATATAAGAGTGTGAAGTTAGTGCTGAATGATCAGGTGTCGGCTACATGGCCAGTACTTATTGAGATATAAGAGTGTGAAGTTAGTGCTGAATGATCAGGTGTCGGCTACATGGCCAGTACTTATTGAGATATAAGAGTGTGAAGTTAGTGCTGAATGATCAGGTGTCGGCTACATGGCCAGAACTTATTGAGATATAAGAGTGTGAAGTTAGTGCTGAATGATCAGGTGTCGGCTACATGGCCAGTACTTATTGAGATATAAGAGTGTGAAGTTATGTGCGAATGAATCAGGGTGGTGGCTACATGGCCAAACTTATTGAGATATAAGAGGTGAAGTTAGTGCTGAATGATCAGGTGTTTGGCTACATGCCATTACATATGAGATATAATAGTGTGAAGTTAGTGCTGAATGATCAGGTGTCGGCTACAGCCATACTTATTTGATAAAAGAGTGGGAAGTTATGCTGAATGATCAGGTGTCGTGCTACATGGCCAGTACATATTGAGTACTAAAACGAGAAGTAAGTGCTGAATGATCAGGTGTCAGCTACATGGCCAGTACTTATTGAGATATAAGTAGCGTGAAGTTAGTGCTGAATGATCAGGTGTCGGCTACATGGCCAGTACTTATTGAATATAAGAGTGTGAAGTTATTGTGCTGAATGATCAGGTGTCGGCTACATGCCAGTACAATATTGAGATATAAGAGGTGAAGTTAGTGCTGAATGCAGGTGTCAGCTACATGGCCAGTACTTATGAGATAAAAGATTGTGAAGTTAGTGCTGAATGATCAGGTGTCGCAACATGGCCAGAACTATATTGAGTATAAGAGAGTGAAGTTAAGAGCTGAATGAAACAGGTGTCGGCTACATGGCCAGTACTATATTGAGATATAAGAGTGGAAGATATTGCTGAATGATCAGGTGTCGGCTCATGGCCAGTCTTCATAGATATAAAAAGTGTGAAGTTAGTGCTTGAATGATCAGGTGTCGGCTACATGGCTCATATTATTGAGATATAAGAAGTGTGAAGTTAGTGCTGAATGATCAGGATTCGGCTACAAGGCCAGTACTATTGAGATATAAGAGTGTGAAGTTAGTGCTGAATGATCAGGTGTCGGCTACATGGCCAGTAATTATTGAGATATAAGATGTGAAGTTAGTGCTGAATGATAAGGTGTAGGCTACATGCCATTACCTTATAGAGATATAAGATGTGAAGTTAGTGCTGAATGATCAGGTGTTGGCTACAGTGGCCGTACTTATTGAGACTTATAAGAATTGTGAAAGTTAGGCTGAATGATCATGTGTCGGCTACATGGCCAGATTAATTGAGATAATAGAGTGTGAAGTTAGTGCGAAAGATCAGTTGTCGCTACATGTGCCAGTACTTATTGAGATAATAAAGCGTGAAGTTTAGGCTGAATGATCAGGGTTGTGTCCAGCTACATGGCCAGTACTTATTGAGATATAAGTGCGGTGAAGTTTGAGCAGAAAGGATCAGTGTCTTGATACATTCCAGACTATTGAGATATAAGAGTGTGAATAAGTGCCTGAATGATCAGGTGTCAGCTACATGGCCATTACTTATTAGATATAAGAGGTGTGAATTTAGTGCAGAATGAACAGGTGTCAGCACATGCCAGTACATATTGAGATAATAAAGTGTGAAGTTTAGTCTGAATGATCCAGGTGTCGGCTACATGACCCATTATGTATTGAGATATAATAGAGTAAGTTAGAGGCTGAATGATCATGTGTCGGCTACATGGCAGTACTTATTGAGATATAAAGTGTGAAGTTAGTGCTGAATGATCAGGTGTCGCTGACATGGCCAGACTTAATTTCAGATATAAGAGGTGAAGTATAGTGGCCTGAATGATACAGGTGTCGCTACATGGCCAGTACTTATTGAGATGATAAGAGTTGTGAAGTAAGTGCTAATGATCAGGTGTCGCTACATGGCCAGTACTTATTGAGATATAAACGTTTGAAGTTAGTGCTGAATATCGGTTTTCGGCAACATGGCCAGTACTTATTGAATATATAAGAACGTGAAGTTAGTGCTGAAGTGATCAGGAGCCTGCTACATGGCCAGTTACTTATTCAGATATAAGAGAGTGAAGTTATGCTGAATGATCAGGGGTCGCTACCATGCCAGTACTTATTGATATATAAGAAGTGAAGTTAGAGCTGAATGATCAGGTGCGCTTACATGGCCAGTAACTTATTGAGATATAAGAGTGTGAAGTATAGTGGCTGAATGATAAGGTGTCGCTACATTGCCAGTACTTATTGAGATTACGAGTGTGAAGTAGTGCGAAGATCAGGTTCCGGCTACATGGCCATTACTTTATTGAGATATAAGAGTGTGAAGTTATTGCGTAAATGATCAGGTGTCGGCTACATGGCCAGTACTTATTGAGATATAAGAGTGTGAAGTTAGTGCTGAATGATCAGGTGTCGGTACATTGCCAGTACTTATTGAGATATAAGAGTGTGAAGTTAGTGCTTGAATGATCAGTGTAGGCTACATTGCCAGTACTATTGAAAAAAAAGAGTGTGAAGTGTAGTGCAGAATGAACAGTGTTGGCTACATGGCCAGTAATTATTGAGATATAGAGTGTGAAGTTAGTGCTGAATGATCAGTTGTCGGCTACATGGCCAGTACTTATTGAGTATAAAGAGTGATGAAGTTAGTGTCTTGAAGTGATCAGGTGTCGGCTACATGGCCAGTACTTATTGAGAAATAAAAGCGTGAAGTTAGGGCTGAATGATCAATTTGTCAGCTACATGGCCAGTACTTATTGAGATATAAGGGCGGAAGTTAGTGCTGAATGATCAGGGTGACGGCTACAAAGGCCATTACTTATTGGATAAAAGAGTTTGAAGTAGTGCTGAATGAAACAGGGTGTCAGCTACATGCCAGTACTATTTAATATAAAGAGTGTTAAGTTAGTGCTGAATGATCAGGTGTCGGGCTACATGGCCATACTTAATGAATATAAGAATGAAGATAGAGAGCTGAATGCTCATGACGCTACATGGCCAAACTTATGAGATATTAAGAGTGTGAAGTTTATGCTGAATGATCAGTTTCGCTACATGCCAGTACTTTATTGAGATATAAGAGTGTGAAGTTAGTGCTGAATGATCAGGTGTCGGCTACATGGCCAGTACTTATTGAGATATAAGAGTGTGAAGTTAGTGCTGAATGATCAGGTGTCGGCTACATGGCCAGTACTTTAAATCAGATCTAAGAGTTTGAAGTTATGCTGAATGATCAGGTGTCGGCATACATGTGCCATACTTATTGAGAAATAAGAGTGTGAAGTTAGAGCTGAAATATCAGGTGTCGGCTACATGGCCATTACTTGATTGAGATATAAGAGGTGAAGTAGTGCTGAATCTCAGTTGTAGGGCTACATGGCCAGTACTTATTGATATATAAAGCGTGAAGTTAGTGCTGAATGATCAGGTGTCGCTACATGGCCAGTACTTATTCAATATAAAGAGTGAATGTTAGGCTGAATGATCATGTGTCATCTACAAGCCAGTACTTATTGAGATATAATAGTGTGGAATTAAGAGCTGAATGATCAGGTTCGGCAACATGGCCATACAATATTGGATATACAGAGAAAGTGGAAGTTAGAGCTGAATGATCAGGTGTCGCTACATGGCCATTACATATAGAATATAAGAGTGTAAGTTAGTGCTGAATGATCAGGTGTCGGCTACATGGGCCAGTACTTTCTTGAGGATATAAAAGTGATGAATTTTTAGTGCTGATTGATCAGGTTGTCGGCTACTGGCCAGTACTTATTGAGATATAAGAGTGTTAAGTTAGTGCTGAATGATCAGGTGTCGGCTACATTGCCAGTACTTACTGAGATATAAGAGTGTGAAGTTAGTCCTGAATGATCAGGTTGTCGGCTCATGCCAGTACTTATTGATATTATAAAAAAAAAAAAATGAGTGTTGAAGTTAGTGCTGAATGATCAGTGTCGGCTACATGGCCAGGTACTTATTGAGATAAAAAAAGCTTGAAGTTAGTGCTGAATATCATGTGTCAGCTACATGGCCAGTACATATTGAGATATAAGTGCTTGAAGTTAGTGCTTAATGGATCAGTGTCGGCTACATGGCCAGTACTTATTGAGATATAAGAGTTGTTAAGTTTAAGACTGAAAGAATCAGGTGTCCAGCTACATGTCCGAACTTATTGAGATAATAAGATGTGAAGTTAGTGCATAATGATCAGGTGTCGGCTAGCATGGCCAGGTACTTAATGAATATAAGAGGTGAAGTTAGAGCTGAATGATCAGTGTCGGCTTACATGGCCAGTACTTATTGAGATGATAAGAGTGTGAATGTAGTGCCTGATGATCAGGTGTCGGCACATGGCCAAACTTATTGAGATATAAGAGTGGTGAGTTTAGTGCTGAATGCTCAGTGTCAGGCTACATGGCCAGTACTTATTGAGTAAATAAGAGTGTGAAGTTAGTCTGAAAGATCAATGTCGTTCTACATGGCCAGTATCTTATTCAGATATAAGAGTGTGAAGTTAGTGCGGAATGATCAGGTGTCGCTACCCATGGCCCGTACTTATTGAAAATAAGAGTGCGAAGTTAGTGCTTAATTATCAGGTGTCGCTACATGCCATACTTATTGAGATATAAGAGTGTGAAGTTAGTGCTGAATGATCAGGTGTCGGCTACATGGCCAGTACTTATTGAGATATAAGAGCGTGAAGTTAGTGCTGAATGATCAGGTGTCGGCTACATGGCCAGTACTTATTGAGATATAAGAGTGTGAAGTTAGTGCTGAATGATCAGGTGTCAGCTACATTGCCAGTACTTATTGAGATATAAGACTGTGAAGTTATGCTGAATTATCAGTGTCGGCTACATGCAGAACTTTATTTAGATATAAAGAGTGATAAGTTATTTGTGGCTGAATATCAGGTGTTGGCTATCATGGCCAGTACTTATTGATATATAAAAGTGTGAAGTTAAGTGCTGAAAGATCAGGTGTCGCTACATGGCCCGTACTTAATGAATATAAAGTGGGAAGTTAGTGCTGAATATCAGGTGGTCGCTACTTGGCCAGAACTTATTGAACATAAAAGCGTGAATTTAGTGTCTGAATGTCAGGTGTCAGCTACATGGCCAGTACTTAATGAGATATAAGTGCGTGAATTTAGTGCTGAATGATCAGTGTGTCGGCTTGACATGGCCAGTACTTATTGAGAAATACAAAGAGTTGAAGTAAGTGCTGAATGATCATGTGTCGGCTACATAGGCCAGTTACTTATTGAGATATAAGAATTGTGAAGTAGTGCTGAAATGATCAGGTGTCAGCTACATGGCCAGTACTTATTGAGAATAAGAGTGTGAAGTTAGTGCTGAATGAATCAGGTGTCGCTACATGCCAGTACTTAATTGATATATAAGAGAGTGAAGATAGAAGCGAATGATCAGGTGTCTGGCTACATGGCCAGTACTATTGAGATATAAGAGTGTGAAAGTTAGTGCTAATATCAGGTGGACGGCTACATGGCCAGTACTTTATTGAGAATAAAAAGTGTGAAGTTAGTGCTGAATGATCAAGGTGTCGGCTACATGTCCAGAACATAATGAATATAAAGAGTGTGAAGTTATGCTGAATGATCAGGTGTCGCTACATGGCCAGTACTTATTGAGATATAATATTGGAGAATTAGTGCAGAATGATCAGTTGGACGGCTACATGGCCAGTACTTAATAAGATATAAGAAGTGTGAAGTAGTGCTGAATGATCAGTGTATGCTACATTGCCAGTAAACTTATTGCGATATAAGATGTGGAAGTTAGTGCAGAATGATCCAGGTGTTGATACAGATTGCCATACTTATTGAATATAAGAAGTGAATATAGTGCTGAATGATCAGGTGTCGGCTACATGGCCAGTACTTATTGAATTATAAGGTGGTGAAGTTAGTGCTGAAATGATCCGGTGTCGGCTACATGCCATACTTATTGAGAATATAATAGCGTGAAGTTAGTGCTGAATGATCAGGTGTCAGCTACATGGCCAGTACTTATTGAGATATAAGAGCGTGAAGTTAGTGCTGAATGAACAGGTGTCGGCACAAGGCCCGTACTTATTGAATTAAGAAGTGTGAAGTAGTGCTGAATGATCAGGTGTCAGCTACATGGCCAGTACTTATAGAGATACAAGAGTGTGAAGTTAGTCAGAATGATCAGGTTACAGCTACATGGCCATAACTTTATTGAGATATAAGATTGGGGAAGTATAGTGCTTAAGAACATGTGTCGCAACATGACCCAGTACTATTTAGATATAAGAAGTGAAGTAAGAGCTAATGATCAGGTGTCGCTACATGGCCAGAACTTATTGAGATATAAGAATGTGAAGTTAGGTGCTGATGATCAGTGGTCGCTACATGGCCAGTACTATATTGAATATATAGATGTGAGATAGTGCTTAATGAACAGGTGTTCTGCTTACATGGCCAGTACTTATTGAGATATAAGAGTTGTGAATATAGTGCGAAATGATCAGGTTTCGCTACATGGCCATACTTATTCAATATAAGAGTGTGAAGTTATTGCTTGAATGATCAGGTAGTCCGCTACATTCCGAGTACTTATTGAGATATAAGAGTGTGAAGTTAGTGCTAATGATCAGGTGACGCTACATGGCCAGTACTTATTGATATATAAGACGTTGAAGTTAGAGCTGAAAGATCAGGTGTGGCACATGGCCAGAACTTATTGAGATATAAGGCGTGAATTAGTGCTGAATGATCAGTGTCGGCTACATGGGCCAGGTACTTATTGAGATATAAGAGAGTGAAAGTTAGTGCTGAATGATCAGGTGTCAGCTACATGGCCAGTACTTATTGAGATATAAGAGTGTGAAGTTAGTGCTGAATGATCAGGTGTCGGCTACATGGCCAGTACTTATTGAGATATAAGAGAGTGAAGTTAGAGCTGAATGATCAGGTGTCGGCTACATGCCATAAACTTATTTATATAAACGAGTGGTGAATTTAGCTGAATGAATCAGTGTCGTCTACATGGCCAGTACTATTGAGATATAAGAGTGTGAGTTAGTGCTGAATGCTCCAGGGTGTCCGCTACATGGCCAGTACTTCTTGAGATATAAAGTTGTGAAGTTAGTGCTGAATGATCAGTGTCGGCGTACATGGCCCAGTACTAATGAGATAATAAGAGTGTGAAGTTAGTCCTGAATTGATCAGTGTTGGCTACTGGCCCAGTACTTATTGAGAAAAAAGTGTGAAGTTAGTGCTGAAATGGATCAGGTGTCGGCTTACATGGCCGTACTTATTGAGATTATCAAAGCGTGACGTTAGTGCGAATGATCAGGTGTCAGCTACATGGCCAGTACTAATTGAGATATAAGTGCTGAAGTTAGTGCTGAATTGATCAGGTGGTCGGCTACATGGCCAGTACTTATTGAGATATAATAGTGAGAAGTTAGTGCTGATGATTAGGTGTCGGCTAACAAGGCCATATTATTGAGATATAAAGAGTGAAGTTAGTTGCTGAATGATCAGGTGTCGGCTACATGGCCCAGTACTTATTGAGAAATAAGAGTGTGAAGTTTAGTGCAGAATGAATCATGTTTCGGCTAAATGGCCAGTACTTATTGAGAATATAAAGAGTGTGAATTAGTGCTGAATGATCAGGTGTAGGCTACATCCAGTACTTAATGAGGAAATAAGAGTGTGAAGTTAGTGCTGAAGATCAGGTGTTGGCTACATGGCCATACTTATTGAAATATAAGAGAGGAAGATAGTGCGAATGATCAGGATCGCTACATGGCCATTACTTATTGAGATATAAAGTGTGAAGATAGTGCTGAATGATCAGGTTTCGGCTACATGGCCAGTACTTATTGAGATATAAAAGCGTGAAGTTAGTGCTGAATGATCAGGTGTCAGCTACATGGCCAGTACTTATTGAGATATAAGTGCGTGAAGTTAGTGCTGAATGATCAGGTGTCGGCTACATGGCCAGTACTTATTGAGATATAAGAGTTTGGAAGTTAGTGCTGAATGATCAGTGTGTCAGCTACATGGCAATTACTTATTGATATAAGAGTGTGAAAGTAAGTGCAGAATGATAAGGTGTCGGCTACAAGGCCAGTACTTATTGAGATATAAGAGAGTGAAGTTAGAGCTGAATGATCAGGTGTCGGCTACATGGCCAGTACATTGATATATAAGAGTGTGAAGTTAGTGCTGAAGATCAGGTGTCGTCTACATGGCCATACTTATTGAGATATAAGATGTGTGAAAGTTTATTGCTGAATGATCAGTGTCGGCTACATGGCCAGTACTTATTGAGATATAAGATGTGAAGTATGTAGTGCTGAATGATCAGTGTCGCTACATGGCCATACTTATTCAATATAAAGAGGTGAAGTTAGTGCTGAATGATCAGGTTCGGCTACATGGCCAGTACTTATTGATATATAAGACGGTGAAGTTTAGTGCGAAATATCAGGTGTCGGCTACATGGCCAGTAACTTATTGAGATATAATAGCCGTGGAAGTTAGTGCTGAATGATCAGGTGTCGGCTACATGGCCAGTACTTATTGAATATAAGAGAGTGAAGTTATGCGAAGATCAGGTGTCAGCTACATGGCCAGTACTTATTGAGAATATAGAGAGTGTGAAGTTAGGTGCTGAATGATAGGTGTCGCTTACATGCCAGTACTTATGAATATATAGAGTGAGAAGTAGTGCTGAATGATCAGAGTCGGCTACATGGCCAGTACTTACGAGAATATAAGACGGTGAAGTTAGTGCTGAAGATCATGTCGGCTACATGGCCAGTAACTTATTGAAGATATAAGAGCGTGAAGTAGTGCTGAATGATCAGTGTGCCGGCTACATGGCCAGTACTTATTGAGATATAAGAGAGTGAAGTTAGTGCTGAATGATCAGGTGTCAGCTACATGGCCAGTACTTATTGAGATATAAGAGTGTGAAGTTTTGTGCAGAATGTATCATGTGCGGCTACATGCCGAGTACTTATTGAGATATAAGAGAGTGAAGTTAGAGCTGAATGATCAGGTGTCGGCTACATGGCCAGTACTTATTGAGATATAAGAGTTTTGAAGTTAGTGCTGAATGATCCGTGTGTCGCTACATGGCCAGTACTTTATTGAGATATAAGAGAGTGAAGTTTAGTTGCTGAATGAACAGGTGTCGCTACATGGCCATACCTTATTAGATATAAAGAGTGTTAAGTTCTTGCTGAATGATCATGTTGTCGGCTACATGGCCCATTACATAATTGAGATATAAGAGTGTTAATTGATGAGCTGAATGATCAGGTGTCGGCTACATGGCCAGTACTTATTGAGATATAAGAGTGTGAAGTTAGTGCTGAATGATCAGGTGTCGGCTACATGGCCAGTACTTATTGAGTATTGATAAGACGGTGAAGTTAGTGCTGTATGATCAGTGTCGCTACATGCCAGTACTTATTGAATATAAGAGCGTGAAGTTAGGATGCTGAATGATCAGGTGTCGCTACAGATGGCCCCAGTACATATTGAGATAAACGACGAGTGAATTAAGTGCTGAATAACAGGTTCGCTACATGGCCAGTACATATTGAGATATCAGAGTTGAGTTAGTGCTGAATGATCAGGTGTCGGCTACATGGCCAGTAACTTATTGAGATATAAAATGTGAAGTTAGTGGCTGAAATGATCAGGTGTTCAGGCACATGGCCAGTACTTATTGAGAATATAAGAGTGTGAAGTAAGTGCTGAAATGATCAGGTGTCGGCTACATTGCCAGAACTTATTGGATATAAGAGTGAAAGTTAGTGCTGAATGATCAGGTGTCGCTACATGGCCAGTAACTTATTGAGATATAAGAGTGTGAAGTTATTGCTGAATGATCAATGTTCGGTCTACATGGCCAGTATTATTTAATATAATATTGTTAAGTCGATGCTGAATGATAGGAGCAGCTAACATGCCAGTACTTATTTGAGATAAAAGACAGTGAAGTTATTGCTGATGATCAGATATTTTTTCTACATGGCCAGAACTTATTGAGATATAAGAGCGTGAAGTTAGTGCTGAATGATCAAGTGACAGCCACAGGCCAAACTTATTGAGATATAAGAGTGTGAGAGTTATTGCTGAGTGATCAAGGTGTTGGCTACGATGCCAGTACTATTGAGATATAAGAGTGTGAAGTTAGTGCTGAAATGATCAAGTGCGGGTACACGGCCAGTACTTATTGGATATAAGAGCGAGAAAGTTAGTGCTGAATGATCAGGGGTCCGCAACATGCCAGTACTTAATGATATAAAAGAGTGTGAAGTTAGTGCTGATTGATCAGGTTTGGCTACATGGCCGAGTACAAATTGAGATATAAGAGTGATGAAGCTAGTTGCTGAATGATCTGTGTCGGCTACATGGCAGTACTTATTGAGATATAAGAGTGTGATTAGTTCTGCATGATCAGGTGTCGGCTACTTGGCCAGTACTATTGAAGATATAAAAGCGTGAAGTAGTGCTGAAAGATCAGGTGACGGTGTTACATGGCCATTACTTATTGATATAACAGAGGTGTGAAGTTTTAGTGCTGAATGATCGTGTCAGCTAATGGCCAGTACTTATTGAGATATAAGAGCGTGAAGTTAGTGCTGAATTATCATTTGCTCGCTTCATGGCCAGTACTTATAAGAGATATATAGGTGAGAAGTTAGATCAGAATGATCAAGTTCGCTACATGGCCATACTTATTGAGGATATAAGAGGTGAAGCTATGCTGAAGTGATGCAGGTGACACTACATTGCCAGTACTTATTGTGATATAATAAACGTTGACGTTAGGTGCTGAATGTTCAGATATTGCTACATGGTCCAGTACTTATTGAGATATAAAGAGCCGGTGAAGTTAGTGCTGAATGATCAAGTTCACTACATTGGCCATTACTTATTGAGATATAATTGGTGTGAAGTTAGTGCTGAATGATCAGGTGTTGGCCACATGGCCAGTACTTAATGAGATAAAAGAGTGTGAAGTTAAAGTGCTGAATGATCAAGTGGTCGGGTACATGGCCAGTACTATTGAGATATAAGACGTGACGTTAGTGTTGAATGATCAGGTGTCAGCTACATGGCCAGTACTTATTGAGAAAATAAGAGTGTTGAATTAATGCTGAAATGAACAGGTGATGTTCTTACTGGCAGTACTTATTGATATATAAGAGTGTTAGTTATAGGCTGAATGATTCAAGTGTCAAGCTACATGCCAGTACTTATTGAGATATAAGAGTGGGTGAAGTTAGTGCTGAATGATCAGGGAGTGACGGCTACATGGCCAGTACTTTACTGGAGATATAAGAGTGTGAGTAAGTGCTGAATGATCAGGAGTGGCTACATGGCCAGTACTTATTAGATTAAGAGTGTGAAGTTAAGTGCTGAATGATCATGTGTCCGGCTACTTGGCCAGTACTTATTGAGATATAAAAGCGTGAAGTTATGTGCAGAATGATCAAGTGTCAGCTACATTGCCAGTACTTTATTGAGAATATAAGAGTGTGAAGTTAGTGCTGAATGATCAGTTCGGCTACATGGCCAGTTACTTATTTGAGATATAAGATTGAAGTTAGTGCTGAATGACAGGTGTCGGCTACATTTGCCAGTACTTTATTGAGATAAAGAAGTGTGAAGTTAGTGCTGAATGATCAGTGTAGGCTACATGGCCAGTACTTATTGAGATATAAGAGTGTGGAAGTTAGTGCTGATGGATCAGTGTTTGGCTAACATGGCCATTACTTATTGAGAATATAAGAGTGTGAAGTATAGTGCTTAATGATCAGGAGTCGCTACATGGCCAGTACTTATTGAGATATAAGAAGTGTGAAGTTAGTGCTGAATGATCAGTTCGCTACATGCATACTTATTGAAGTAAAAAAGCGTGAAGTTAGTGCTGAATGTTCAGTGTCAGCTACATGTGTCCATAACTTATTGAGATAAAAGTGCGTGAAGTTAGTGGGCAGAATGACAGGTGTCGGCTACATGGCCAGTACTTATTGAGGATATAAGATTTGTGAAGTTATTGCTAGAATGACATGTGTCAGCTACATGGCAGTACTTATTGAGATTAAGAGTGTGAAGTTAGTGCTGATGATCAGGTGTCGCAACATGCCATTACGTAAATGAGATATAGAGTGAAGTTAGAGCAGAATTTATCAGGTCGGCCTACAAGGCCATGACTTATTGAGATATAAGAGTGTAATTTAGTGCTGAATGATCAGGTGTCGTCTACATGGCCAGTATCTTATTGAGATATAAGATGTTGAAGTTAGTGCTGAATGATCAGTGTCGGCTACTTGGCCAGGTACTTATTGGAGACATATAAGAGTGTGAAGTTAGTGCTTAATGATCAGGTGTCTGGCTACATGCCATACATATTCAGATATAAGAGTGTGATGTTATGCGAATGATCATGAATCGCTACATGGCCAGTACTGTATGAGATATAAAACGGTGAAGTTAGTGCTGAATGATCAGTTCGGCTAATGGCCAGTACTTATAGAGATATAAAGCGTGAAGTTTAGTGCTGAATGATCAGGTGTCGGCTACATGGCCATTACTTATTGAGATAATAAGAGAGTGAAGTTCAGTGCTGAAAGATCAGGTGTTCAGCTACATGGTTAAGAGTTGAAGTTAGTGCAGAATGATCCAGGTGTCGCTACATGGCATACTTTATGAGATATAAGAGTGTGAAGTTAGTGCTGAATGATCAGGTTGTAGGCTACATTGCCCAAGTACTTTATTGATATATTAAGAGTGTGAAGTTAGTGCGAATGATCAGGTGTTGGCTACATGGCCAGTACTTATTGAGAAATAAGAGTGTGAAGTTAGTGCTGAATGTCAGGTGTTCGGCCTACATGGCCATTACTGTATTGAGATATAAGAGTGTGAAGTTTGTGCTGAATGATTCATGGTGTCGGCTACATGGCCAGTACTTAGTGATGATATAAAAGGCGTGAGTTATAGCTTATGTCAGGTTCAGCTACATGGCCAGTACTTATTGAGATATAAGTGCGTAAGTTAGTGCTGAATGATCAGGTGTCGCCTAAATGGCCATTACTTATTGCGTATATAAGAAGAGTGTGAGTTAGTGCTGAATGACAGGTGTCAGCTACATGCCATTACTAATTGAGGATATAATAGTGTGAAGTTATGCCTGAATGATCAGGTGTCGGCTACATGGCCATTACATATTTAATATAAGAGAGAGAAGTTAGAGCAGAATGATCAGGTGTCGGCTACATGGCCAGAACTTATTGAGCATAAGAGTGTGAAGTTAGTGCTGAATGATCAGGAGTCGGCTTAACATCCAGTACTTATTGAGATATTAAGAGTGTGAAGTTAGTGCTGAATGATCAGGTTCGGCTACATGGCCAGTAAACGTATTGAGATAAAAGAGTGTTGAAGTTAGTGCTGAATGATCAGGTTTGGTTCGGCTACATGCCCCAGTACTTATTCAGAATAAGAGTGTGAAGTTAGTGCCTGATGAACAGGTGTCGGCTACATGGCCAGTACTTATTGAGATATAAGAGTGTGAAGTTAGTGCTGAATGATCAGGTGTCGGCTACATGGCCAGTACTTATTGATATATAAAACGGTGGAAGTTAGTGCTGAATTGATTCAGGTGTCGGCTACATGGCCAGTACTTATTGAGATTAATAAGAACGTGAAGTTAGTGCTGTAATGAATCAGTGTGTCGGCTTACATGCAGTACTAATCAATATAATAGAGTGAAGTAGTGCTGAATGATCAGGGTTCGCTACTTGCCAGTACTTATTGTGTATAAGAGATGAAGTTAGAGCCTTAATGATCAGGTGTCGGCTACATGGGCCATTACTTATTGAGATATAAGATGTGAAGTATGCTGAATGATCAGGTGTCGGCTACATGGCCAGTACTTATTGAGATATAAGAGGGTGAAGTTAGTGCTGAATGATCAGGTGTCAGCTACATGGCCAGTACTTATTGAGATATAAGAGTGTGAAGTTAGTGCTGAATGATCAGGTGTCGGCTACATGGCCAGTACTTAATTGAGATATAAGATGTGAAGTTAGTGCAGAATGAACAAGTGTCGGCTACATGGCCATTACTTAACTGAGATATAAAGTGTGAAGTAGTGGCTAGAATGATCAGGAGTAGGCCTAACATGGCCAGTACTTATTGAGATATAAAAAGTGTGAAGTTAGTGCCTGAATGTCATGTTGGCTACATGTCCATTACTTATTGAGATAATAAGAGTGTGAAAGTTATTGCTGAATGAACAGAGTGTCGGCTTACATGCAAGTACTTATGAGATAAAAGAGTGTAAGTATTGCTGAATGATCAGGTGATCGCTACGGCCAGTACTTATTGAGATATAAAAGCGTGAAGTTAGTGCTGAATGTATCGAATTGTCATCTAACATGGCCATACTTATTGAGATATAAGTGCGTGAATTTTAGTGCGGAAATGATCAGTTGTCGGCTTAATGGCAGTACTTATTGAGATATAAGAGTGTGAAGTTAGTGCTGAATGATCCAGGTGTCAGCTACATGGCAAGTCCTTATTGAGATATAAGAGTGTGAAGTTAGTGGCAGAATGATCAGGAAGTGGCGCTACATGGCCAGTACTTATTGAATATAAGAGAGAGTGCAGTTTATAGCTGATGCTCAGGTGTCGCTACATGCCAAACTTATCGAGATAAAAGATTGTGAAGTTAGTGCTGAATGATCAGGTGTCGGCTACATGGCTCAGTACTTATTGCGAAATAAGATGTGAAGTTTAGTGCTGAATGATCAGGTTCGGCTACTAAGGCCAGACGATATTGAGTATAAGAATGTGAAGTTATTGCTGAAATGTATCAGGTGTCGGCTACATTGCCATTAACTTATTCAATAATAAGATTGTGAAGTTTAGTGCTGAATGATCAGTGTCGGCTACATGCCGTGTACTTATTGATATATAAGAGTGGAAGTTAGTTTCTGAATTAATCCGGTTTCGCTTACATGTGCCAGTACTTATTGAGATAAAAGAGGTGAAGTTAGTGCTGAATGATCAGGTTTGTCGGCTATACATGGCCAGGAAAAAAAAAAAATAATGAGAAAACAATAAAATAAAAAAAAAAAAAAAAAAAAAAAAAAAAAACAATTGAGATATAAAGCGTGAAGTATAGGTGCGAAAGATCAGGTGTCGCACATGGCCAGTACTATATTCATATATAAGAGAGTGAAGTTAGGCTGAATGATCAGGTGTCAGCTTACATGCCAGTACTTATTGAGATATAGATAGTGTGGAAAGTTAAGTGCTGGAATGATCAGGTGTCGGCTACATGGCCAGAACTTATTGAGATATAAGAGAGTGATTTAGAGCTGATGATCAAGGTGGCGGCTACATGGCCAGTACTTATTGAGATATAAGAGTGTGAAGTTAGTGCTGATGAATCAGGTTCGGCTACATGGGCATACTTATAGAGAATATAAGAGTAGTGAAGTAGTGCTGAAGATCCAGGAGTCGGCTTACATGGCCATACTTATAGAATATAAGATGTGAAGTTAGTGCTGAATGATCAGTGTAGGTACATGGCAGATACTTATTGAGATATAAGAGTGTGAAGTTAGTCCTGAAATGATCAGGTGTCGGCTACATGCCAGTACTTATTGAGATATAAGAGTGTGAAGTTAGTGCTAATGACAGGGGTCGCTACATGGCCAGTACTTATTGAGAATAAAAGGTGAAGTTAGTGCTGAATGATCAGGTGTCGGGTACATGGCCAGTACTTATTGAAAATATAAGAGGTGAAGTTAGTGCTGAAATGATCAGGGGTTTCGGCTACATGGCCAGTACTTTATTGAGAATAAGAGGTGAAAGTTAGTGCTGAATGATCAGTGTCGGCTACATGGCCAGTACTTATTGAGATTTTAAGAGGTGAAGTTAGTGCTGAAGATCATGTCGCTACATGGCCAGTAAATTAATGAGATATAAGAGTGTGAAGTTAGTGCTGAAAAGATCAGGTGTCGGCTACATGGCCAGTTTCTTATTGAATTTAAAAGGTGGGAAATTAGTGCTGAATTTATCAGTGTCGGCTACATGGCCATAAATTATTGAGATAAAAAGAGGGGAAGTTAGGCTGAATGATCAGGTGTTCGGGTACATGGCCAGTACTTATTGAGATATAAGAGTGTGAAGTTTGTGCTGAATGATCAGGTTCGGCTACATGGCCAGTACTTATTTAGATATAAGACGTGAAGTTAGTGGGTGAATGATCAGGTTTTCGGCTAACTGGCCAGTTTCTTATGAGATATAAAGTGTGGGAAATTAGTGGATGATCAGGTGCGGCTACATGGCCATTACTTATTGAGATAAAAAGGAGTGTGAAGTTAGTGCTGAATGATCAGGTGTCGGCTACATGGGCCCGTACTTATTGAGATTAAAGGTGAATTAGTGCTGAATATAGGTGTGGTACAGGGCCAACTTATTGGTAAAAGAGGTGAAGTTGCTGAATGATGGTCGCTACATGGCCCGTACTATTGAGATATAAAAAGGGGGAATTTTTTTGCTAAAAGATCAGGTGCGCTACGCCGTACTTTTGAGATAAAAAGGGTTTAAGTGTGCTTAAAGTCAAGTTCGGGGTACATGGCCAGTACTTTTGAATAAAGGGTTTAATTTTGTGCGAATGATCAGGGGCCCGGCCAACTTTTGGAAAAGAGTTGAAGTTAGTCGAATGATCAGGGGGGCAAAAGGGCCCTACTTTTTGGATAAAAGAGGTGAAGTTAAATGGAATGTCGGGGTCGGCACTGGCCATACTTAAATTGGGGTAAAAAGAGTGGGAATTAAGCTGAATGCAGGGGCGGGGTACAAGGGCCCCTTTTCTTATTGGATTAAAGGTGAAGAGGGAAAATAAATCATGTTTGGGGTACATGCCAGTATTTTGAGAATAAGGGTGAAGTTAAAGGGTGAAGACAGGTTGGGGTACAGGCCCTACTTATTGAGATATAAGAGTGGAAGTTTGGCGAATAACAGTGCGGCTACTGGCCGTAAATTTTTGAGATATAAAGGTGAAGTTAGGCGAATGATCAGGGTGGTACAAGGCCAGTATTATTAGATATAAATTGAAGTTAGGGCTAATATCAGTGCGGGGACATGGCCAGTACTTTTTGAGTTTAAAGCGTAAGTTTTTGGGGGAAAGATCAGGTGTCGGGGTCAAGGGGCCCGTACTTTTTGAGATATAGAGTGTGAATTAGTGTGAAGATCAGGTTGGGTACATGCCGTTTTTTTGAGATATAAAGGTGAAGTTATGCTGAAATCGGTGTCGCTAATGGGCCAAAACTTATTGAGTATAAGAGGGGAATTAGTGCTGAAAGACAGGGTTCGGGTCAGGCCAGTACTTATGGATATAAGAGTTGAAGTTAGTGTGAAAAACAGGGGCGGGACAAGGCCAGTACTTAATGAAAATTTTAAAGG
This sequence comes from Cherax quadricarinatus, assembly GCF_026875155.1. Lineage (NCBI taxonomy): Eukaryota > Metazoa > Arthropoda > Malacostraca > Decapoda > Parastacidae > Cherax > Cherax quadricarinatus. The sequence continues at coordinate 18,392 of NW_026475800.1, forward strand.
TGAATTATGCGAATATCAGGTGTTCGGC
>NW_026475805.1:0-10720 GCF_026875155.1 Cherax quadricarinatus
AATGAAGGATTTCTTTGATAAGGAATCTTTGGGTTAATATTCCTTTCTGTGGTTTCATTCGAATGCAACCACAGTGCTCGGAGCTCTGAATGCACATAATAGGAACCAATCACAACTGACCACTTTCGGACGAAATCTTTACGGCTTCGAAAAACGGAAATGTATTATAAAACATTTAGTGAAAAACGCTCGATTCTCCATGCGGAAAACACGAAACACAAGGGCTACCAATTAATACTCACAACATCGTACAACGAATGGTGAGAAAGGAGACTTCTTAAGGGATGCCTTGTCGTCAGTACGCTGAAACTGAGTGGTTGACACATTAGTAATTTTTCAGTTTGTATGTCCTGGAGTGATGTCAAGAAGTGTTAGTGTTATGACAACATGTTGAACAAGAATATATTGATAAAACTAATGGCCGGACAAAGTTCTTGCCTAAGCAATACTTCACTTGATCAAACTCGACACAAAGCGATACTTGACGAGAACGCTCTATGCAAAGCAAAATAGTTTGATATAGCTCCACAGAACCCCAAACAAGATTTAATAAACCTCTACACTGAGTGAAGCGTTGTTCCAATAAAAACTTGTTCTGTATACTGCCTTTTTTTACCCAGACACTTAAATCTGAACTTAAAACTCATTGCAATGCATTTAATGTATTATTTTAAGTCAAGAGGATTCAAAACCAATTTAAAATAGCATTAATATTTTGATTAACAAAACTAACGTAATGAGGCGCTGTCACCTGTCTGGCGGACAACAATTTGATAGCTGAATGATAAAAGAAATTAAGGTTTTTCAAAAACCCACGAAATTCATGTCAAGACATTATTACGAAATGAACTTTGAAATGCTTCGTGTATTTATGTTCTCATAGTACGAAAAATGACTTTATGTTAGTGAACTTACTTTACGTTCCGCCGTTCCCTGCATTCTACAATGTACGATTTGGCCAACCGATTAAATATAATTTTTTGTATGAACAATATACTTCGAGTTTCTGCAATATATAGAGCTAAGCAAATTTATTAATAAAGTCTATTGTAAAATAAACCAACATTTCACATATTTTTAACGGAAGTAAACTCGATGGTAAGCTAAACCCACGTTTCACTTAGAATATTTCTAAATAAACTCTACGGTGTTCTCCACCCACATTTCACTTATAATAAAGTTAAATAAACTCTATGGAGAAATAAATCTACATTCACTTAGAATGTAGCTAAATAAATTCTAAGGTAACCTATACCCATATTTCATTTAGAATTCCTTGAAATAAACTCTAGGGTAAGTTATACCCACATTTCACTTAGAATCTATTGAAATAAACTCTACGTTAGAGTGAACCCACATTTCACTTAGGCAAGTCATCCACCACTCATCATCATCTCTCATACTGACACTTCTCATCACACACTATCATCTCTCACACTGACATCTCTTATTCCCACACTATCATCTCTCACACTGACATCTCTTATTCCCACACTATCATCTCTCACACTGACATCTCTTATTCCCACACTATCATCTCTCACACTGGCATCTCTTATCTCCACACTATCGTCTCTCACGCTGACATCTCTTATCTCCACACTATCGTCTCTCACACTGACATCTCTTATCTCCACACTATCGTCTCTCACACTGACATCTCTTATCTCCACACTATCGTCTCTCACACTGGCATCTCTTATCCCCACACTAACGTCTCTCACACTGACATCTCTTATCCCCACACACTATAGTCTCCCTCCCACACTTACATCTTCCCCAACATTTGCTTCCTCATCCTCTTTATCCCTTTCCCTCACACACCTCTGAAAATTCATAAACTTACTGCCAAGTTTCTTTAACATATTTGCTATCTCTTTCACACCTGATCTCTCTCTCTTAATACACCTGTTCACTCCCTTAATTCACCTGCTCACTTACTTACCTAACACACCTGCTCACTATTCTGGTACACTAGCTCACTCTTTTAACACACCTGCTTAATGTCTCAATATTATTAAATTTTACAAACCTTTAAAATCCTTAACATATACACTAATAAAAATCGTGTATCTCACAACAATTATTAAATGATAAAATATATTATTTTGAAATAAGAGGAAAAACGTAACATTTTGGAAATCAGAGTTTTGACTTGCTAAGTCATGGGGTGAAGTACTCGCTTGAGAATCACCGTTCAAGTGTCGTTTTAAAAAGAATTCAGGTATGGCTTGCCTAAGGTTCCCGGGGTCTTAGAACTTAGCTCGTCCATCTTGCTTGCTGAAATTCCCAAGTTTGTGAAAAAATTGAGGCCCCGTATTTCAGCTGCTGACTTCTCCGAGTTTTGCCTCGGCCGTCCCTTAACTCTCTCTCTCTTTTCTTAAATAAGTTTCATGATAGTTAAATCCTTTGGCCAGACTTCACTCTTACTCTCTCCTCCTTCGTCCTCTCCTTCGCCTACGCTCCTCTCCCCCCTCCTCCTCTCCTACTCCTCTATTTCTTTTCCCTCGACTCTCTTCATCCTCCTTTCCCTGATTTCTCCTCCGTTTCTACATCCACATGTACTACTCCAACACCCGTCACCTTCCCTACACTATAATCTTCACCCTCTCCCAATCCTTCCCTCCTCTCATCTCTATCCATCCACCAACTCATTTACCCACCTTCCCATCGCTCAAGTCTACGTTTACCCATCTTTCCCTTATTACATCTTTTTCTCCTTTCTACCTTCCGTTCTATATCTCATCATTATCATTTATTTTTTTTTCTTTTGGGCACACCCCCAGCTTTCGTTTTCTCTCTTTGCTCCATCATCATACCTTTACATTCTCTTTCAAGCACACATATTCTTGTCTTTCACGTTATACATATATTGCTTACTCTGGTCGAAATTTTATGTTGTGACCTTGTGTCTTTCTCTAAGCCAGCGTAGCTTAGGCAAACTTTTGGGAAAAGCTTACCACCCTCTCTTAACCTCAAGAAGCCATTAACCTTCTGTCCTCCATTGTCTGTCATTAATCTGCATCTTGGTTTACTCCACTGGCAGGATTCTCTATCTCAGTCTCTCTCTCATACATTCTTCATACTTTCTCGCCTCTCCCCCTCTCCCTCTCCTTACTTCACTACAAGATTTTTCCTTCTAACCACCTACATTCCGACATGCCTTTCTGCCTCCACTAACAGAAGCACTTCCCTCCCTTCTCTCTTATCACTACCCCACAAGATATCCTCCTCTCCTCTACACCCTAGGTCCGCTACAACGTCCTCTCCCTCCACTCACATCAACCTCGTGAATTCAGGTTTCCTCAGATCAAAAGTGTTCACTTCCATCAGACTTCAGAAACTTTCTTTCTTTCTGCCTAAATGTTTACATTTTGGACTCCTCACTGTTGTATTTTAGTTTATACTTTTCTAACAGTTTATCTGAGCTTGCGTGCGTGCGTGTTGTGTGTGTGTTGTGTTGTGGGTGTGTGTGTGTGTGTGTTGTGTGTGTGTGTGTGTGTGTGTGTTGTGTTGTGTGTGTGTGTGTGTGTGTGTGTGTGTGTGTTGTGTGTGCGTGTGCGCTTGTGTGTGTGTATTCAAAGTTCATCTACTGCATACATTGCCGATAGTTCTATTTTTTCATGTAAATTCCCGGTGACTGAAGCGTAAGAAAGGGTTAGCAGATAATAAATGAGTAAAAAAACTGTAGCATTAGTTTATACACGCTTTAAAACAAACCACACGAAGATGATGGCCTAAAGTGACATCGCTTAATGTCCTCGTTTCGTCAACGTATGAATTTACTCGTTTTAGATTACGGGGAAGGTGAAGGAGGGAAAAATGATAAAGAAAAGGAGAATGGAAAGGACAAAACAGATATGGAAAATGGAATGAGCTCTTTTAAATATCTAAGGGTCTTTAGATACTACGGAGACTCTTTCGATACCTAGGGCTCTTTAGATACTAAGGGCTCTTTAGATACCTAAGGGCTCTTTAGATACTTAAGGGACTCTTTAGATACATAAGGGTTTAGATATCTAAGGCTCTCTACATAGCTAAAGGCTTTCTGATATTAACTGACTTTCTAGATTACCTAAGGGATCTTTAGGTACAAGGGTTCTCGGGACCTAAGGGTTCTCAGGTACCTAAGGGCTCCTCGGTACATTAGGGCTCCTCAGGTACATAGGGCTCCTCAGGTACATAAGGGCTCCTCAGATACATAAGGGCTTCTCAGGTTACCTAGGGCTTCTCAGGATATTTTTAAGTGTGACACAAGGGTGATTACTCTTTCAGCATATCACTATTTTATGTTATTTAGTGCTATATCTCTCAATATGTTGGGACATTAAGGACACATGTGGCAAATCTTGGGTATTCTTTATTGTAGACGGTTTCGCCATCCAGTGGCTTTATCAATACAATTCTAGGACTAGCTGAAGACAGTAGGACTATATACAGAAGATGAGGCAATCAGTCCCTTAAGCCTTGGAGTAGTGCGAAGAGCACCATAGTCGTGGAGGATTCTGAAGCAGGAAGCAAGGAGCCTGCGCTTATAATAGTAAGTTTTTTTTCCAGGTGTAGAAGACGAGGGCATAGTCACTGGTAGGTGGATTCCAGTGGAAGTAGGTCCTTCCCAAAAGAGATGGGTTAGTGTAGTATAGTTGTGTATCGTGAAGGTTAAGTACATGTCCTCAGAATCAAGATTCCATGATGTTGCAGTGTCAGACAAGTTGTGCAAGGAATGGTATATATTCGACAGAGTGAAATTAAGACACTTGTGGCATCATATGGGTTTATCTTAATTCGTAGATGTTTCGCCATCCAGTTGGCTATATCAATACAAAATTCTAGGCATAGCTTGAATGAAGACTATATATACAGTGAAGATGAGGTAATCAGTCCTCAGAACCTTCACGACTACGACACTACTACTACAACTAAACCCATCTCTTTGGGAAGGACCTACTTCCACTGGGGGAATTCCCGCTACAGTGACTATGCCCTCGTCTGCTACACTTGACGTTACTGTATAAGCGCCCAGGCATTCCTTGCTTCTGCTTCAGAATTCCTCACTACTATGGTGCTCTTCGCACCTACTCTAGGTTGAGGGACTGATTACTCATCTTCTGTCTATAGTCCTACTGTCTTCAAGCTATTGTCTAGAATATGTATGATAAAGCACTGGATGGCGAAACGTCTACAAAAAGATACCAGATGTTGCACTGTGTCTTAATTTCATATTGTCGGTATTATATACCTTCTTGCAATGGTTGGGCACTCATGGTTTGGACATCATGGTTGGGACAATCATGGTTGGGACAACTCATGGTTGGGACCTCATGGTTGGGACCTCATGGTTGGGACATCATGGTTGGCGACACTCATGGACTGAGACACTCATGGTTGAGAACTCATGGTTTGGGACATCATGTTGGGACACTCATGGTTGGGACACTCATGGTTGGGACACTCATGGTTGGGACACTCAGGTTGGGACACTATGGTTTGGACACTCATGGTTGGACACTCATGTTGGGACACTCATAGTTGGGAACACTCATGGTTGGGCATCATGGTTGGGACCACTCATGGTTGGGACACTCATGGCTGAGACACTCATGGTTGAGACAACTCTGGTTGGGACACTCATAGTTGGGACACTACATGGTGGGGGCACACTAGTTGGACACTCATGGTTGGGACACTCATAGTTGGGACACTCATGGTTGGGACACTCATGGTTGGGACACTCATGGTTGGGGACACTCATAGTTGGGGACCACTCATGTTGTTACAAATATGGCTTGGACACTCATGGTTGGGACACTCATGGTTGGGACACTCATGGTTGTTACACTCATGGTTGTTACACTCATGGTTGGGACACTCATGGTTGGGACACTCATGGTTGAGACACTCATGGTTGAGACACTCATAGTTGGGACACTCATAGTTGGGACACTCATGGTTGGGACACCATGGTTGTTACACTCATGGTTGTTACACTCATGGTTGGGACAACTCATGGTTGGGACCACTCAGGGTTGGGGACACTCATGGTTGAGACACTCATAGTTGGGACACTCATAGTTGGGACACTCATGGTTGGGACACTCATGGTTGTTACACTCATGGTTGTTACACTCATGGTTGGGACACTCATGGTTGGGACACTCATGGTTGTTACACTCATGGTTGTTACACTCATGGTTGGGACACTCATGGTTGTTACACTCATGGTTGGGACACTAATAGTTGGGACACTCATGGTTGGGACACTCATGGTTGGGACACTCATGGTTGTTACACTCATGGTTGTTACACTCATGGTTGTTACACTCATGGTTGGGACACTCATGGTTGGGACACTCATGGTTGTTACACTCATGGTTGTTACACTCATGGTTGGGACACTCATGGTTGGGACACTCATGGTTGGGACGCTGGTGTTGACAGTTGACTCTCTCATCCCAGGTTGGTATCTTGTTCCTGCTCTTCTTCGTTGAATGATGTAAATTCAAAAAAATAATAAAGTTATGTATATTTATCCCTTTTTTTCACTCTAGTTGTCAAGTTATTTCCCCGGTTTCTCGCATTAATCCGTTGTGAACGTTATAAGTTTTGGGAATTTTTAAATTATGGGCTATTTCAAAAATTTTTGCTTTTATGTTGTCTAAACAATACGGGTCTAAAAATTTTATATATTATTTTCTCAAAATTTTCAGTTTTCTGAATAAGCTTTTGTAGCTCTTAGGCTATATAGCTGCAGACTTTCTCTGCTTCAGAAATTTTTACGATCCAGCTGTGCTGACCGCTCTCCCTCACCCCTTCTCTCCACACCTGATTATTCAATTACTTTTCACCCCATTTCCATTAATTTCCTCGAAGCGGCGATAAGCGTGATGTCTTGCAACAGTGATATCTTAAGCTGACCCTGCACTGTGTGTGTGTGTGTGTGTGTGTGTGTGTGTGTGTGTGTGTTTGGGGGCAAGATAAGTGTAAATGCAGAGATGAATGTATACTCGCGTGTGCCAGAACCCAGGACCCAGACACTGCATGAGTATAGAAACTGCTACATACACAAACACATGTATGTAGTATCCCAAGGATACCACCTCAAAAATACCACTTAAAGAATGCTACTTAAAATAATACCATTTAAGGAACGCCACTTAAATATCACTTATAGGAAACTACTTAAAGAATATCACCTAAAGAATGCCTCTTAAAGAATATTTAAAAAGAACCCACGTAAGGAATATTTTTTTCCTTGTTAAGCTCAGAAAATTTTTCAGGAAAAAACCGGCTACATTTTTCCCATATTAGGATTAATATTAAGGCCAGTGTAGGGAAAAACATTAATGATGATATTGGGAATAATATTGGGGCTAATATTTAGGATATTATTTTAGACAATGTTGATATAGTGAGATTAATATTATGTGTAATATAGACGATATTATTGAGGGGAAAAAACTGGAAAATTTGCTGCATAATCAAAAAATTTGGAAAAATGTTAAAAATGTCTATAATAAAAGTGTATTTTGGGGGGGGCCTTGACCAGATGCCCATTGAGTCCCAAAAAGGACGCTAGAGGGCTGAGGTGACACGGTACCATTCAATTGAATTGGGTCCACTGAGGAAAATAAGGGAGGGTTTTTTTCCCAGCAGCAGGGGAAAAATTACCAATAATTTCCTGGGGGTGAAGGCCTCGGGAAAAGCCCAGCAAGGTTTTTGATTTCTTGAACCCAGTTACCGAGGTCAGCTTACTCGAGGATATTTCCCTCGGGATAGCTTACTGTGTCGGGCCCGTTCTCAAGAGATGCCCCTTCCCTACACCATGTGTGCCCTTCACCACACCATTTTGATGCCCTTTCAAAAAGACTCGCCAAATTTTTAGGGGCCACAAAAACAGAACGGGGCGGAATTTAAAGGGACAACCCCAAGTTGACTTTTTGTAGTTAAGGTTTTCCCTTTAAAAACTACAGGTTTAAAGATAATTGTCAAATTAAGGAGAAAATTTTAAAGGTTTAAAGGTGCCAAAGACGACACAAAAGTTACCGGAGCATACAACTGTTTCAAGATCATTAAAAAGTGTTACCAGATCATTCCCAAGTTTACCAGGATCATTACAATGTAACGTTTTTGTACAATATGAAGGCGTTACATGTGTTGTCCTGGGTAAATTTTGAAATGATCTTGGTAACATTTTTATGACCCTGGTAACACTTGTTATTAAGCTTGTTTCATGAAAAGATTCCAAAATAAAAAGACAAGTTTTTTATTTTTTAAAAGTCACCAGACTTTAGGGGTGTTTTTTTGGGCATATGATTCCTGTAATAAACACTTGTCAGTGAGAAGTCGGTGCCACGTGAAAAAAAAGGTGGAAAAAAGACTGAAAATTATCTGTGTATTTTGACCCCGTTGTGGGGGTTGTTCGAACCCCTGAGAGAAGGAGAAAAAATGTTTACAGAGACAGGTCGTCATATGAGTATTCCCGAGGGTTTGTTTGGTGTGGAGTAGGGGATAACGATTAGTGATTTTAGAAGTATGTTTTTAGTAGCTGGGGTAGAGAGGGGGAGAGGAGAGAGAGGAGAGAGGGAGAGAGAGAAGAAGAAGAGAGAGGGAGGAGAGAGAAGAAAGGAGAGAGGAGGGAGAGGGGAGGGGGGTGAGAGAGAGAGAGAGGGAGAGACAGAGACAGGACGGCAGAGGAATTTACTAGTCCAGGTATGCGTTAAACAACTCTCAGAGGCGGAGGGGTAAAAAAAATTCAAGTAATTTCCCCCGTGGCCTGTGAGTTTTTTCAAGTTTGCCCCGGTTTTAGCGAGGCCAGAATAATAATATCCGGTTTAGAAAGAAGACGCGTCAATATCCCAAAATTCAAATTTTTTGTTGACAGGATGGAGAGGGGCGGGAGGGTAACGGGGAGGGATAGGGAAAGGGGGGATGGGGGAAAGAAAGAAAGTAAAAGAGGGGGACGGAGAGAGATAACGAGAAGGGATGAAAAAAACGGAAAGGGTGGAGTGGAAGGAGAAACGAATAACGAAAGGTAGGGAGGAAAGGACTACCTAGTATTATCCTGATGGAGGTCTGTCAACTATCATATGGTTGAGGAAAAGATAGTAAAGGAGGGATAGATTGGGAAGGAAGGAATGAGGAAAGGAAGAGATAGAAACAGAAGGTGGAAAGAAGAGAGAGGTAAAAATAGAAAGGTGTTTTTTGATGTCTTATTAAGAATTAGATCAACTATCCAATCTCAACATTGTTTTGATGAAAATGTATCAAGAACTGAAGAATAACAGTAGCAATATCGTGGCTACAGCAACTCACTGGAGACACGAAATCAAGATATAAATCTTTATACGCAATTTTTGTACCGGACCAAGGCGCCTTTTTTTATGCTACAAGATTGATGGTAAGAATAGAGAGGGTAAGTACCTAGGCAAGATAGAGCAGCGAAAAAGTTAGTGGGTAGACAGGAAAAGTTATGTGAGCGAGGTTAAATGGCCGGAGTGCTTTAGGGTGGATTTAGAGTGGTTTTTGTGACACACTGACCAGTGTTGCTAATACATAGTCGGAGTGAGCACTCAACATATCGTCAACAGAACTATCTTCAGTTTGTTTATTGGTTATGAATCTGTCAAGAACCATGTTAAACATCATAGTGCATCATATTACAATGTTGTTAATATTTCTAGGAAATAATGAGATGAAATCATTATATAATTTTAAGAAAAAAAAGTGCATAACTTCGTACCATAATTAGAATCCTTCATAGGAAGGGGGTCAGGGACGGGGCCTGGATGCTTGTGACAGTCTGCTGGTCCAAACAGTTGAAGTTATCCTCCCCATGTTTAGATCAAACCTGATTACCTACCATTCCCCAGTGTGACCCCTGCGGGATTCAGTTAATGCAGAGAATTGTTGTCTCCAGTGAGGAGATAACCAACAGCAAAATGAGTGAGAGAGGGAAAGACAGGTTGCGCCTGCAACATTCTCTCTGTAAATAACTACAACGAGGAGAGAATCAGAGCAAAACCAATTTGTTAGGTAATGTCATTTCAGAAGGATAAACGCGATTCCGTCTCTCGCCGGCAAGTTGAAATTCTTCAGCACTCTCACGTCCTGGGTTCCAGGAAACCTCCAACGTAAAGTGAATTTTCAGAGGTGACAGCGACGCAATCCCAGGCCTTAGTCTGCACTCGCTCGCCCACTCTCTCATTTTCCAAGCTAGTCCCCCGCTCTGTCAGTGCATACACAGCTATATGAATACGTATGATCGGGCGCTGGAAGAGACGAGTGAACCTGGTTACTTAAGAAGCGTAGCAAGAAGCTGAAACTCAACCACAGTTACCACAGCTGGGCAAGTACACATACAAACATATAAACATTACACACACACACCACACACACACACACACACACACACACACACCCCACACACACAAAACACACAGTAATAAACACTCTCTCTCTCCGCTTTTCTCTCTCTCTTGCTCTCTCTCTCTCTTGCTCTCTCTCGCTCTCTTGCTCTCTCTCTCTCTCTTGTCTCTCTCCCTTTGTCTTGCTCTCTCTCTTTGCTCTTCTCTTCTTGCTCGCTCTCTTGCTCTCTCTCTCTTTGCTCTCTCTCCCCCTTTTTCCCCTTTCTCTTCTCTCTTTTGCTCTTCTCTCTTGCTCCCCTTCTCTTCCTTCCCCTTTTTTTTTCTTGCCCCTCTCTTCTTCCTCTCCTTCTCCCCCT
>NW_026475806.1:0-10000 GCF_026875155.1 Cherax quadricarinatus
GGACATGAGTGCTGATGACGGTTTTACTCGTGCAGTGTAGCCTCGTCTTCTAACAGATTGGGATCCTACAAGTGTCTCCTAAAAGCGTTAAGAAAGTGCGCAAGAAACAGGTGACTCCTGAATTATATCAAGAATATGTTACTGTGAGTAGTGGAGATGATTTGAAACTGGCTGTTTGTTGATGTATTTGTTGATTTTTTGTGTTGATTTTATTTGTTTATGTATTTGTAACTGTTAGTGTTTGTTATTTTATTTGTTACTTTTATTGTTTATTTTGTGTTAATGTATTTGCTATTATGTCAGTCTGTCTATTTCTCTCTCTCCTCTACCCCCTATGTATTGTATATATATATATATATATATATATATATATATATATATATTTATATATTATATATATATTTATATATATATATATTATATATAGTTCCTTGATAATGTGAGTAGTCACGAAAGCGCTTGGAATTTCTCTATTCTTTCAGAGTGGCTGTTTTGCATATATATATATATATATTATATATATATATATATATATTATATATTATATATATTTATATATATATATATACATTGATGCTGGTCAGTCTTCAAGCATCGTGATCTTAACATTATTACTCTGGTTTCCTCTCTCCTTTTTGTGACCCTGTTATCCACCTCTTTGCTATTCCCTCTATTCCCTATCTCCTCATTCTTTCTCCTTGTCATCTCCCTAAGCAACTTAAATCCTTTTTTTTTCTATATACAGTGAAGCTCTTCTTCCATCTTTTCTCTTTTCCATCCATCTCAACTTTCCAACCTACCTTCCACTCTCTCATCCAACCCTACACTTCCCCCAGCCCTCCGGCCCATGCCCTCCGCCCTGCCCTCCGCCCTGCCCTCCACCATGCACACCGCCGTGCTCTCCACCCCTGTCCTCCATCCTGCTCTCCACCCTGCCTCCACCGCTCCACCCTGCCCTCCACCCTGCCCTCCACCCGCCCTCGCCCTGCCTCCACCGTGCTCTCCACCCTGCCCTCCGCCCTGCCCTCCACCGTGCCTTCCGCCCTGCCCTCCACCGTGCCCTCCACCCACACGTCCCATCTCCAAATTAGCAGAATAAATTACAATAAGTGGGGACCATGTTTGTGTGGTGGCTGGCAGTGTGCAGACTCCCTGTATGATTAGTCTCTCTCTCTCTCTTCCTCTCTCCTCTCTCTCTCTCCTCTCTCTCTCTCTCTCTCTCTCTCTCTCTCTCTCTCTCTCTCTCGCTCTCCTTTTTGACATCAATTCTGCACCAGCTGAGTGGGTGATGGCTGGAATAGGATCAGAGAGGAATTGCTGTGTAAAAACTACTGAAAATTGCTAAAACTTGTACGAATTATTTATTATAGAACAAGCACACCACACACACACACACACCACACACACACACACACACACACACACACACACAACACACACACAAACACACACAAGGAAGTATTTACAGTAGAGACAGGAAGGCCTCTGGGAAGACAGCACAGAGGGTAACATCAACAGGGAATGTACCAGCAAGCGTTGGATGACATACACACAACTGAGGAGGAGGTGCAGAAGCTGCTAAGTGACCTTGGTACCCCAAAGGCGATGGGACCGGACAACATCTCCCCATGGGTCCTTAGAGAAGGAGCAGAGATGCTGTGTGTGCCGCTAACCACAATCTTCAACACATCCCTTGAAACTGGGCAACTACCTGAGGTATGGAAGACGGCAAATGTAGTCCACACTTTAAAGAAAGGAGACAGAAACGAGGCACTAAACTACAGACCAGTGTCACTGAAGTGTATAGTATGCAGAGTCATGGAGAAGATTATCAGGAGGAGAGTGGTGGAGCACCTGGAACGGAACAAGATTATAAACGACAACTAGCACAGATTCATGGAAGGCAAATTCTGTGCCACAAGAGAAGGATGAGTTGATTGCATTTTCCTGGACTGCAGGAAGGCCTTCAACACAGTTCCCCACAAGAGATTATTGCAGAAACTAGAGGATCAAGCGCGTATAACGGAAAGGGCACTGCAATGGATCAGAGAATACCTGACAGGGAGGCAACAACGAGTCATGGTACATGATGAGGTATCACAGTGGGCGCCTGTGTCGAGCGGGTCCCACAGGGGTCAGTCCTAGGACCAGTACTATTTTTGGTATATGTGAATGACATGATAGAAGGGTTAGACTCAGAAGTGTCCCTGTTCGCAGATGATGTGAAGTTAATGAGGAGAATTAAATCAGATGAGGATCAGGCAAGACTACAAAGAGACCTGGACAGGCTGGACACGTTGTCCAGCAACTGGCTTTTCGAATTCAACCCTGCCAAATGCAAAGTCATGAAGACTGGGAAGTTCAAAGAAGACCACAGACAGAGTATAGGCTGGGTGGACAAAGACTGCAAGCCTCTCTCAAGGAGAAAGATCTTGGGGTGAGCATAACACCGAGCACGTCTCCGGAAGCACACATCAACCAGATAACTGCTTGTTAGGTAAGACACATATGCAACAGTTAGGTATCTTTATTTCGAAACGTTTCGCCTACACAGTAGGCTTCTTCAGTCGAGTACAGAAAAGTTGAATGAAGCAGAAGATACTTGAAGACGATGTAATCAGTCCATCACCCTTGAAGTTTTGAGGTGGTCAGTCCCTCAGTCTGGAGAAGAGTATTGTTCCATAGTCTGAAACAATATGGAGTTGAAGTGACAGGATGGAGCCTTATATAGCGCCAGGAGGTGAGACGTAGGTCACTAGTAGAGGTAAGAATGTAGTCGTTGGAAGGTCAGGTCCCTCTCAAATCCAGCCATTCTCACTAGTAGAAGTTGACAAAGTTGATCTCAGGTCTGTACCAAGATACCCTTGAGTTGCAGTGTCTGACAGAGTGAACATTAAAATGGTATAAAATACCGACTCGAAACGTTTCGCCTACACAGTAGGCGAAACGTTTCGAAATAAAGATACCTAACTGTTGCATATGTGTCTTACCTAACAACCTGTCGGTATTTTATACCATTTTAATGTTCACTCAGATAACTGCTGCAGCATATGAGCACCTTCCAAACATGAGAATAGCGTTCCGATACCTTAGTAAGGAATCGTTCAAGACACTGTACACTGTGTACGTCAGGCCCATACTGGAGTATGCAGCACCAGTTTGGAACCAACACCTGGTCAAGCACGTCCAGAAATTAGAGAAAGTGTAAAGGTTTGTAACAAGGTTAGTTCCGGAGCTCAGGGGAATGTTCTACGAAGGTTGAGGGAAGACGTGATAACGACATACAAAATACTACGTGGAATAGATAAGGTGGACAGAGACAGGATTTTCCAGAGAGGGGACACAGAAGCAAAGAGTCACAATTGGAAGCTGAAGACTCAGACGAGTCACAGGAATGTTAGGAAGTATTTCTTCAGTCATAGAGTTGTCAGGAAGTGGAATAGTCTGGCAAGTGATGTAGTGGAGGCAGGAACCATACATAGCTTTAAGACGAGGTATGACAAAGTTGAGGGAGTAGAGAGAGAGAGAGAAAGGATCTAGTATCGATCAGTGAAGAGGCGGGGCCAGAGACTGAGTCTCGACCCCTGTAACCACAGTTAGGTGAGTACTGCAACTACTGATGGGTGAGTACATAAACACAAGAAACTGAAAATTTCGTGAATTTCCTAAAAAAATTAAATCTTTGGAAGACACCTTGGATATATTGCGCACAGAGTGACAGACGCAGGTTGGCATTTAATTTTGTTAAATGTCATCCAGTGGTAATGGAAGAAAAAGGAAATGACTCACATATAAGAATATAGCTCAGGTGGCAAACATTTTCGTCTATTATACATAGAAAAAAATCATGAAGTTAAATAAAAATTGAGAAAATCATGCGCTACTCTGGCCAAGTATTTACCTGTCAAATATTTGAATGGAGACTCAAAACAATGTTGACAGTATATGTTAAGACAAAATTTGAATATGCAGATGCTATACGTATTGGCAACATTTAAAAGAACATGTGGATCAGATAGAGAAGATACAAAAGTTACTAAACAGAGTGGCCACACTGACTCATACTGCGACAGGAGGATATATGATAAAGTTGTATGTTTATTCTGATATACACAAATACAGTTACGTAGATTATCATACATAGCAGCATATGTGTACGGGAACCTGGGATAACCCAAAAAAAAAAGTCAGACAAAGTGACTTATTTCCTTTATTCCAGTGGGCATGAAAAAAATAAGATTTTTTAGTAACGTCATCAAGGATAACAGAGAGCAAATATAAATTTCAAGAGTATGAATGGAAGAACCAGCAGCAGGAACTAGTAAAAAGGTCAGCCCCATTTTTTTTTGAGATTAAAAAGCGGATCAAGAATGTTAACGCAGGTGAATAAAGAGAAGAGTAAAAACGGAAACTCGAACCGGGGTTCATGTATATTACAGGTCCAACACTATAACCACTCGCTACAAAGCTTACAAGAGATGTTTTTTTCAATCAGCAGTTCTGTATCATGACACTTTGGGTTGTGGGATGAGACAGTAGACTCATGGTGACGCCGCTACAGCATGGCACACAACTCTTTGTGTTTAAAATCATTCTTTACTAAGATCTTTGGTCGAGTGCTTACAGCATTGGGCTTGCCATATGCTTGTACCATGGTTCGAGACCCCTTCAGTCTTCTCATTATTAAACAACCCGGTGAGTGCACGTGCTATACCATTTAACACACACACACACACACACACACACACACACACACACACACGCACACACACACACACACACACGCACACACGCACACACACACTGCAAGAAGGCCCTCGACACAGTTCCTCACAAGAGATTAGTGCAGAAGCTAGAGGATCAGGTACGTATAACAGGAAGGGCACTGCAGTGGATGAAAGAATACCTGATAGGGAGGCAACAACGAGTCATGGTACGATATGAGGTATCACAATGGGAGCCTGTGACGAGCGGGGTTCCACAGGTCCTGGGACCAGTGTTGTTTTTGGTATGTGTGAATGACATGACGGAAGGGATAGACACAAAAGTGTCCCTGTTCGCAGATGATGTGAAGTTAATGAGGAGAATTAAATCAGATGAGGATCAGGCAGGACTACGAAGAGACCTGGACAGACTGGACACGTGGTCCAGCAACTGGCTACTCGAATTTAACCCTGCCAAATGCAAAGTCATGAAGATCGGGGAAGGACACAGAAGACCGCAGACAGAGTATAGGCTAGGTGGCCAAAGACTGCAAACCTCACTCAAGGAGAAAGATCTTGGGGTGAGTATAATACCGAACACGTCTCCGGAAGCACACACCAACCAGATAACTGCTGAAGAATATGGGCGCCTGGCAAACCTGAGAATAGCGTTCCGATACCTCAGTAAGGAATCGTTCAAGACACTGTACACTGTGTACGTCAGGCCTATACTGGAGTACGCAGCACCTGTTTGGAACCCACACCTGGTTAAGCACGTCAAGAAATTAGAGAAAATGCAAAGGTTTGCAACAAGGTTAGTTCCAGGGCTAAGGAGAATGTCCTCCCGAGGAAAGATTAAGGGAAATCGGCCTGACGACACTGGAGGACAGGAGGTTAGGTGAAATATGATAACGACATAAAGTACTACGAGGAATAGATAAGGTGGACAAGACAGGAAATGTTCCAGAGATGAGACACAGAAACAAGGGGTCACATTTAAAAGTTGAAGACCAGATGAGTCAACTAATGTAGTGGAGGCAGGAATCTTTTATAGCTTTAAGGGACAAGGTATCATAAGCCCCTGGAGCAGGGAGAGAGAGAGGACCTAGTAGCAGCCGTGATGAGGGGGGGCCCAGGAACTGAGTCTCGACCTCTGCAACCACAAATAGTGAGTATACAACCCACACACCACACACACACCCCACACACACACACCACACACACACACACACACACACACAGAAGGAGATCAATTTGCTTCTGGGTGTAATTAGGAATGACCTACAAAATTGACATTGGAAAGGGAAGGGAATGTTATGACGCAGCAGCAGCAGAAGTAGTGTGTGTGTGTTTACTTGTGCCTTGTTTTAGACACACACACACCTCCTCCTCAAAATTTAAAATATATCCTATGCTTTCTATAATGTTTTCTATAGTAGTGTGAGATACCAGTACCATGGTAGAGATGGTAGGTTATGGTATGAGTTACTGAAACCATAGTAGAGATGGTAGGTTATGATATTAGTTACTAACACCATGGTAGAGAGAGAGATAAAGAAAGAGAGAGAGAAATAGCATTATCATTCACCATATCTGTTGACAAAATTAATACATATGATGAGCACTTTTGTGAGTTTACAGTTCAACACACACCACCACGAGGTGTTAGTTATCAGCCAGCAGAAAAACTTATTGTCGATGGAATCTGTAAATGGATAGACCAAATTATTTTGTGGTCTATAACAAAGTAATTTTTGTGGAATTAGCTTGGATATAAAGGCCTGGAGGGAAACCTAGTGACGACCAGGTATCACAACACACTGTGAATTAAAAGTGTATCATCAAATTCAGTGGTACTCGGAGCCCCAGGTGAACAATGAAATGAGTTTTCCGCAGTACGAAATGCGAATTTGTTTTAATAATCGTAATTGTTATTTGGCAATATTTTGATATTTTCTCTAATGATATTTTCACTTTTTATTGCTTGTATCTGAGTGTAAGTTTGGCCTGCAGCCAGAAAACAACGTATCTGTGAGGTGAATGGCTTCGTAATTTAAAGGAAAATTATAAATATAGGATTGAGGCTGGTGAAGGGCTCTTAATACCAGGAACTGGACAAACCTTCTCTTCCTTAGGTCAAAAATGATTACCTCCCATTCCTCAGGCGCTGCATGGCCCCTTATGAGTTTAAATGCTTCCATGTTAATGTAATAGTGGTTAGGAAAGGTTTGTTAAGAAACAGGACTAGTGTCCCTATCGCGAGTCTTAGTCATGTGATGACCCACAGCTGGACTTATTGGTTTATCTGATCAAGGGCCCTTTTGATCCACCCCTTTAACAATTATGATTATGATTAGATTATAAAAATTAGATTCGATAATTAGTGGTCCAATAGTATGATGGACATATTCAGAAAACAACCTGTCCTTCTTATAGACAGTATAATATCCTGTTTAATAATGTCAAGTTATATTATATATACAAAAAAATGCCAGGTATTTTAAAAAAGCAAATATCCTAAATTTGCTTCCAACATTAAAACATAAATTGTCATATTAATCCAGAATTCTTCTCCTGCAAAACCTTTTTGGGGGCCTGTTCCTGGCCTCCTCGTCTTTGTGATGATAATGATTTTAAAAACTGACAAGTTGAAGAATGAGACACTTGTGCAACATTTAGGAATCTTTATTTAGGAAACGTTTCTCCAGCCAGTGGCTTCTTCAGTCTAATATAGAGAGTAACAGTGGTGGGACTGATTATCTCAAACTCCTCGTCTTGTTCTGTTATTCTCTGTATGGGGCTGTTCACAAGTGTCCATTTTCCCCAGCTTTTCCCTGTGTCTGTATGTTCTTACACTATCCTCCACGGGATAGGTATGCTCTTACACTATCCTCCACAGGATAGGTATGCTTTAACACTATCCTTCACAGGATAGGTATTGCTCTTACACATCCTCCACAGGATAGGTATGCTCTTACACTATCCTCCACAGGATAGGTATGCTCTTACACTATCCTCCACAGGATAGGTATGCTCTTACACTATCCTCCACAGGATAGGTATGCTCTTACAAATATCCTCCAGGGATAGGTATGCTCTTACACTATCCTCCAAGGATAGGTATTTCTCTTACACTATCCTCCACAGGATAGGTATGCTCTTAACCACTATCCTCCCAGGATAGGTATGCTCTTACACTATCCTCCACAGGATAGGTATGCTCTTACACTATCCTCCACAGGATAGGTATGCTTTAACACTATCCTCCACAGGATAGGTATGCTCTTACACTATCCTCCACAGGATGATCATGGGGGTGCACAGTCACCTTCAGTTGTGATCATTTAATCGTGGGATAAACTATATAGTTTATCTTATCTCAGCATCACAACAAACTGCTGACGGTTTTATAGTGTTCTTTGTTTCTTAATGTTCATCTTGTTTCAGAATGTTGCCACATGTTCATCCTCCTGCTGCTGACTTTCTCTCTTCTCACCTGAACTGTTTTCCTGCTGCTGACTTTCTCTCTTCTCACCGAACTGTCTCCTGCTGCTGACTTTCTTATTCCACTTGAAAATGTCTCCTGCGTTGACTTTCTCTTTCTCACCTGAACGTCTCCTGCTACTGCTTTCTCTCTGTCACTTGAACTGTCTCCTGCTGTGACTTTCCTCTTCTCACTTAAACTGTCTCCTGCTGCTGACTTTTCTCCTCTCTTCTTTATATTAACTGTCTTCTCTTTTCTCTCTCTTGACTTGATAATTGTCGAGGGCTCGAAATTCCAGCCTGAGTGTCCTCTGTACATTGTGGGTCACTGGGTTGAGGGTGAGCGTTGGTGTGTTGAGGAGAAGGATGCTGGGTTGAGGAGAGGGATTCTGGGTTGAGGGAGAGGGGTGGTGGGTTGAGGGAGAGTTGATGATAGTGTCCAAACAAATGGAAGCACCTCACGTAAAACGAGATGGAGGAAGGGGAGGGGAGGGGAAGAGGGAAGAAAGGAGGGGAGAGGCGAGAGAGGGGATATTGAGAGAGGAGTTAGCTAAAGTGGAGTTAACGAAGAGGAAAATAACAGAGATGAGAAAGGAAGACAGGTTAAGAATGGTGGAATAGAGAACACGAAGGAGAGACGAGGCAGGAAACAATAAGGGAGAGAGGGGAAAGATGAATACTAGGAATATGGAAAGGTGCAGGAACAGTGAGGGGAGAAGAGGAGAAACACGAGGGGAAAACGGAGAGGGAGAAACTAAGAGTGTGAGGGGGGAAAAAGTGGAGATGAGAGAGGGGGGAAGTGGAGATGGGAGAAGGGAAAGTGGAGATGATAGAGGGGAACGATAACGCCGAAATCTGTACACTGTTAACTTTTCCACTTGATAGAGAGACTTAGAGAAACAAACTAGGTATCGTGTTTCCCCTCCCTCAGTCCACTTAGTGTGAGAGCAACACTCCACAAAGTCTAGGGAGAGAGAGAGAGAGAGGAAAGACAGACAGACAGAGCCCAGTGGAAATCAATCACATTTTTTTACTTTATTAGATCAACCTTGGTTAAATATTCGTATTTTTCACGTTCCATTAACATCTGAATGTTGCCAACACCATTTAAAAAATAATTATTTGCACGTTATATGTTGAAAGTTATTTTTATCCATCTCTTGATGTGTATCTCTACATACAGTATATGGAGAGCATCCTTCATATAATGTTGTACAGCTGCCAGCTCCTGGATGTCTAGTTTCATCAGTAAGTCTCTGGAACCCAGAGGTCGAAAGATTCGATCATGTTGAAACAAAGTTGAATTGGTTAGCCAAATTTCTGTACCTGTTGTGATCCTCAGCACTAACCTGTGAAAAACGCTGAATGACAAATAGGTGTCAGTGTCAGCTAGAGTAGATGCACATAGTGGAACACCACCTGTGTGCTGGTCAAGTCACTGCTTGGCAATGCTTTAGGATGGACCGAAACGTCGTTATAAGATTCCATTCCCAAGTTCGGGTTATTTGTGAATTGTTCTAGCCAGGGTATTGTGAGTTTTGTTCACAGTTGATTTGCATTGTTTAAAGCAGAGTAGTGGTGTCTGGGGCTACCCAGTGATTCATTTCACGAATTTCTTTCGTTTAATTCCATATGACTGATATGTACGGGAATCCGTCTGGAATAGTTTTATTGATCCAAAACAAGGAACCATGCAGCCAGCTGGGACTCCACATAGAGGGAAGTTGTGCTTTCGGTGATATCTGCCGAAGACGAAGCCAGAGATCACTGGAGGCACAGATGAACGAGTCTGTAGTGGCAGAGGAAGTGATTTA
>NW_026475807.1:0-10494 GCF_026875155.1 Cherax quadricarinatus
TGTGGGGTGAACACAGGTGAATAATGTTCAGTGAACTGCAGTGAAAATGTAAGATGAATTATAGGTGAAGGTATGTATTTTGCATGTTGTTATCATGTCTCCCCTAACCCTACTGTCCTCCACTGTCGTCAGGCCGATTTCCTTAACCTTTCTTCGTAGGACATTCCCCTTAGCTCTGGGACTAACCTTGTTGCAAGCTTGCACTTTCTCTTATTTTTTGACGTGCTTGATCAAGTGTAGGTTCCAAACAGGTGCTGCATACTCCAGTATGGGCCTGGCGTACACGGTGTACAGTATCTTGAACGATTCCTTACTAAGGTATCGGAATGCTATTCTCAGATTTGCCAGGCGCCCATATGCTGCAGCAGTTATCTGGTTGATGTGTGTTTCCGGAGACGTACTCGGTGTTATACTCACCCCATGATCTTTCTCCTTGAATGAGGTTTGCATTCTTTGGTGTGTGTGTGTGTGTGTGTGTGTGTGTGTGTGTGTGTGTGTGTGTGTGTGTGTGTGTGTGTGTTAGTTACCATTTTGTCTTAGGCACATGTCGATTAGACACTAGGCCTGTTCTATATATGTGTGTGTACTCACCTAATTGTACTCACCTAATTGTGGTTGCAGGGGTCGAGACTCAGCTCCTGGCCCCGCCTCTTCACTGATCGCTACTGGATCCTCTCTCTCTCTGCTTCCTGAGCTTTGTCATACCTCTTCTTAAAAACTATGTATGGTTCCTGCCTCCACTACTTCAGTTGCTAGGCTATTCCACTTGCTGACAACTCTATGACTGAAGAAATACTTCCTAACGTCCCTGTGACTCGTCTGAGTCTTCAGCTTCCAGTTGTGACCCCTTGTCCCTGTGTCCCTCTCTGGAACATCTATCTCTGTCCACCTTGTCTATTCCCCGCAGTATTTGTATGTCGTTATCATGTCTCCCCTGACCCTTCTGTCCTCCAGTGTCGTCAGTCCGATTTCCCTTAACCTTTCCTCGTACGACATTCCCTTGAGCTCTGGACTAGCCTTGTTGCAAACCTTTGTACTTTCTTTAACTTCTTGACGTGCTTGACCAGGTGTGGGTTCCAGACTGGTGTTGCATACTCCAGTATGGGCCTAACATACACAGTGTACAGTGTCTTGAACGATTCCTTATTAAGGTATCGGAACGCTATTCTCAGGTTTGCCAGGCGCCCGTATGCTGCAGCGGTTATTTGGTTGATGTGTGCCTCCGGTGATGTGCTCGGTGTTATGGTCACCCCAAGGTCTTTCTCCCTGAGTGAGGTCTGTAGTCTTTGTCCACCTAGCCTATACTCTGTCTTGCGGTCTTCTTTGCCCCCCCCAATCTTTATGACTTTGCATTTGGCTGGATTGAATTCGAGAAGCCAGTTTACTAGACCACATGTCCAGCCCTCTCCAGGTCTCTTTGCAGTCCTGCCTCATCCTCGTCCGATTTAATTGTGTGGTTGTGTGTGTGTGTACTCACTAGTTGTACTCACCTAGTTGAGGTTGCGGGGGTCGAGTCCGAGCTCCTGGCCCCGCCTCTTCACTGATCGCTACTAGGTCACTCTCCCTGAGCCGTGAGCTTTATCATACTTCTGCTTAAAGCTATGTATGGATCTGCCTCCACTACATCGCTTCCCAAACTATTCCACTTACGACTACTCTGTGGCTGAAAAAATACTTCCTAACATCCCTGTGATTCATCTGTGTCTTCAGCTTCCAACTGTGTCCCCTTGTTACTGTGTCCAATCTCTGGAACATCCTGTCTTTGTCCCCCCTTGTCAATTCCTCTCAGTATTTTGTATGTCGTTATCATGTCCCCCCTATCTCTCCTGTCCTCCAGTGTCGTCAGGTTGATTTCCCTTAACCTCTCCTCGTAGGACATACCTCTTAGCTCTGGGACTAGTCTTGTTGCAAACCTTTGCACTTTCTCTAGTTTCTTCACGTGCTTGGCTAGGTGTGGGTTCCAAACTGGTGCCGCATACTCCAATATGGGCCTAACATACACGGTGTACAGGGTCCTGAATGATTCCTTATTAAGATGTCGGAATGCTGTTTCTGAGGTTTGCTAGGCGCCCATATGCTGCAGCAGTTATTTGGTTGATGTGCGCTTCAGGAGATGTGCCTGGTGTTATACTCACCCCAAGATCTTTTTCCTTGAGTGAGGTTTGTAGTCTCTGACCCCCTACACTGTACTCCCGTCTGCGGCCTTCTTTGCCCTTCCCCAATCTTCATGACTTTGCACTTGGTGGGATTGAACTCCAGGAGCCAATTGCTGGACCAGGTCTGCGCCTGTCCAGATCCCTTTGTAGTTCTGCCTGGTCTTCGATCGAGTGAATTCTTCTCATCAACTTCACGTCATCTGCAAACAGGGACACCTCAGAGTCTATTCCTTCCGTCATGTCGTTCACAAATACCAGAAACAGCACTGGTCCTAGGACTGACCCCTGCGGGACCCCGCTGGTCACAGGTGCCCACTCTGACACCTCGCCACGTACCATGAACTCGCTGCTGTCTTCCTGACAAGTATTCCCTGATCCATTGTAGTGCCTTCCCTGTTATCCCTGCTTGGTCCTCCAGTTTGGAACTGTGTCAAACGCCTTCTTGCAGTCCAAGAATATGCAATCCACCCACCCCTCTCTCTCTTGTCTTACTGCTGTCACCATGTCATAGAACTCCAGTAGGTTTGTGACACAGGATTTCCCGTCCCTGAAACCATGTTGGCTGCTGTTGATGAAATCATTCCTTTCTAGGTGTTCCACCACTCTTCTCCTGATAATCTTCTCCATGATTTTGCATACTATACATGTCAGTGACACTGGTCTGTAGTTTAATGCTTCATGTCTGTCTCCTTTTTTAAAGATTGGGACTACATTTGCTGTCTTCCATGCCTCAGGCAATCTCCCTGTTTCGATAGATGTATTGAATATTGTTGTTAGGGGTACACATAGCGCCTCTGCTCCCTCTCTCAATACCCATGGGGAGATGTTATCTGGCCCCATTGCCTTTGAGGTATCTAGCTCACTCAGAAGCCTCTTCACTTCTTCCTCGGTTGTGTGCACTGTGTCCAGCACTTGGTGGTGTGCCCCACCTCTCCGTCTTTCTGGAGTCCCTTCTGTCTCCTCTGTGAACACTTCTTTGAATCTCTTGTTGAGTTCTTCACATACTTCACGGTCATTTCTTGTTGTCTCTCCTCCTTCCTTCCTTAGCCTGATTACCTGGTCCTTGACTGTTGTTTTCCTCCTGATGTGGCTGTACAACAGTTTCGGGTCAGATTTGGCTTTCGCTTTTATGTCATTTTCATATTGTCTTTGGGCCTCCCTTCTTATCTGTGCATATTCGTTTCTGGCTCTACGACTGTTCTCCTTATTCTCCTGGGTCCTTTGCCTTCTATATTTCTTCCATTCCCTAGCACACTTGGTTTTTGCCTCCCTGCACCTTTGGGTAAACCATGGGCTCATCCCGGCTTTTTCATTAATCCTGTTACCCTTGGGTACAAACCTCTCCTCAGCCTCCTTGCATTTTGTTGCTACATATTCCATCATCTCATTAACTGGCTTCCCTGCCAGTTCTCTGTCCCACTGAACCCCGTTCAGGTAGTTCCTCATTCCTGTGTAGTCCCCTTTCTTGTAGTTTGGCTTCATTCGTCCTGGCCTTCCTGCTTTCTCCCTCCACTTGTAGCTCTACTGTGTATTCGAAGCTTTAAAACCACATGGTCACTGGCCCCAAGGGGTCTTTCATATGTGATGTCCTCGATATCTGCACTACTCAAGGTGAATACTAAGTCCAGCCTTGCTGGTTCATCCTCTCCTCTCTCTCTTGTAGTGTCCCTTACGTGTTGGCACATGAAGTTTTCCAGTACCACCTCCATCATCTTAGCCCTCCATGTATCTTGGCCCCCATGTGGGTCCAAGTTCTCCCAATCGATCTCCTTGTGGTTAAAGTCACCATGAGCAGGAGCTTTGCCCTGCATGCATGAGCTCTTCTGGCCACTCTAGCCAGTGTGTCAACCATCGCTCTATTGCTCTCGTCGTACTCTTGCCTTGGCCTCCTGCTGTTCTGTGGTGGGTTATACATCACTGCTATTACCACCTTGGGACTCCAGAGTGAAGTGTTCCACTATGTAATCACTTTCTTCTCCGCTGTCTCCTCTCTCCAGCTCATCAAAATTCCAGCGATTTTTTGATCAGCAACGCCACTCCTCCACCCCCCCTGTTCCCTCTGTCTTTCCTCAGGATTTGGTATCCCGTTGGAAAGATGGCATCTGTTATCATACCTGTAAGCTTGGTTTCTGTGAGAGCTATGATGTCCGGTGATGCTTCTTTGACTCTTTCATGCCACTCCTCCCACTTATTTGTTATTCCATCAGCGTTTGTGTACCATACCTTCAGTTTCCTTTCCAACACTGTGGGTTTGGGGGGCCTGTGAGGGTGGGAGACCTGGTGGCATACTGTGGGATTCTATAGCTCGGTGTTGGGTGGAGGCTGTGGGTATGGATTGTAGTGTGTGTTGGGATGGTGTGATAGGTTGTAGGTTCTGAAGTATTGTGTGTGTGCTTGCCCTTGCTGTTCTGTTCTGCCGACTGACCTCTGCTGGTTCCCTCCTTGTCTTTTTTCTAGCTCCTTTCGCTTTTTTGTCCTCTCACACCTAGTGTGTGTGTGTGTGTGTGTGTGTGTGTGTGTGTGTGTGTTGTGGTGTGTGTGTGTGTGTTTGTGTTTGTTACCATTTTGTCCTAGGCACATGTCGATTAGACACTAGGCCTGTTCTATATGTACTCACCTAGTTGTACTCACCTAGTTGTACTCACCTAGTTGAGGTTGCAGGGGTCGAGTCCAAGTCCTGGCCCCCCCTCTTCATGGTCGCTACTAGGCCCACTCCCTGAACCGTGAGCTTTATCATACCTCTGCTTAATAAAGCATGTATGGGATCCTGCCTCCACTAGATCACTTCTCAAACTATTCCACTTCCTGACTACTCTGTGGCTGAAGAAATACTTCCCAACATCCCTGTGACTCGTCTGTGTCTTCAACCTCCAACTGTGTCCCCTTGTTACTGTGTCCAATCTCTGGAACATCCTGTCTTTGTCCACCTTGTCAATTCCTCTCAGTATTTTGTATGTCGTTATCACGTCCCCCTATCTCTCCTGTCCTCCAGTGTCGTCAGGTTGATTTCCCTTAACGTCTCCTCGTAGGACATACCTCTTAGCTCTGGGACTAGTCTTATTGCAAGCCTTTGCGCTTTCTCAAGTTTCTTTACGTGTTTGGCTAGGTGTGGGTTCCAAACTGGTGCCGCATACTCCATATGGGCCTAACGTACACGGTGTACAGGGTCCTGAACAATTCCTTTTTAAAGATGTCGGAATGCTGTTCTGAGGTTTGCTAGGCGCCCATATGCTGCAGCCGTTTTTTGGGGTTGTGCGCTTCAGGAGATGTGCTGGTGTTATACCCCACCCCAAGATCTTTTTCCTTGAGTGGGGTTTTGTAGTCTCTGGCCCTCAGACTGTACTTCGTCTGAGTTACATTTTCCTTCCTTTTCATCAAAGACTTGCAAGAAAAGAACTCTTCAGATCATTAATTCTCCAGGCACCAATCACCACCCCCCAAACAAAATTATAATTCTTCCCAACAGCCAGGTTGCACTGAGCTTTTCTACAGTACTTTCACAAGCTAACACCCAGAGTCGCCATCGCTTCTAGCACTTCAATAAAGGATCAAACCAGGACAAAATCAAAAGCACCACGAACCAGTCAATGCGGGGGTTTACACTATACCTTGTAGAGGCTGTGACAAGATTTATGTAGGTGAAACAGCAAGAAACCTCGAACCCCGCCCAATGAACACTTTTACAAAATGTAGGAACGATAACTTGAAAAAACGCCTGTGTACAACACCGAAATTCCACCAAATCATCTCATGAAATTCAGGGGAACGCCAAAATTAGTGATCAAAAAAAAACTAATTTCCGCAAAACGCAAGTGCCTCGAATCACACTGATCGCTGTTTCGAATACAATTAAACAAAACAACGGCAGCTTCACCACCCTCTGAAGTCTTAGCAAGAATCCTCCTGAAAACAGTAAAACCCTGCCATCCACATAGTCTCCTGTTATACTACACAAAGCACATACAGAGAGTGAACACTGAAAAGGCCTTCTCTACCCTGTCTATATTTGTCCAACCTATTTTTATGTTACCCAAGTAATAGCTTTTTATCCTTTTACTCTTGTACAAAATTAAATTTGGGCTCTACCATATTGTCACTACTACTACTACTACCACTAGTGAACATCGAAATGGTACCTCACTAGTATTGCACCTCACTCTGAGCCTTTACATACCCTCTGTGTCCACATACTGCTTGTATCGGCTTGACAAAGCTCCGGGAGAACAAAACGTTGCTACAATAAAATGTCACATTAGTTGCACTTGTGTCCTTTTACTTTACATATTGTCGGTAATTCTACCAACATTATTACTATATATATTATGCTATGAACTTCTATGTTAGGCCAGGCTGGCTGATCGGTGGCCAGGCTGGCTGATCGGTGGCCAGGCTGGCTGATCGGTGGCCAGGCTGGTGATGGGTGGCCAGGCTGGCTGATCGGTGGCCAGGCTGGCTGATCGGTGGCCAGGCTGGCTGATCGGTGGCCAGGCTGGCTGATCGGTGGCCAGGCTGGCTGATCGGTGGCCAGGCTGGCTGATCGGTGGCCAGGTGGCTGATCGGTGGCCAGGCGGGCTGATGGGTTTGGCCAGGCTGGCTGATCGGTGGCCGGGCTGGCTGATCGGTGGCCAGGCTGGCTGATCGGTGGCCAGGCTGGCTGATCGGTGACCAGGCGGCTGATCGGTGGCCAGGCTGGCTGATCGGTGGCCAGAATAAGACAGGTCAACAGGACAAGCATTACTTACTTACTCAATACATGTATTTATGTTATTTTTTACTATTGTTATTATTCAGGTTGATGTCATTTGTGTTGAAGTAATTGTTGCTTAAACAACTCTATGTGTTATACACTTCAAGAATCACTTAGCTACAACAACAATACATGTTGTAGATGAGTGTAATGTGAAGACTTTATGAGATAGACAGCCACACTTTACCTCTCTTAACACACCCACAATGTCGCTCAAAAATATTTTTAAATCAAAATTACTAAACCAGTAAATATTTATTAGTAATAATAGATATTAAAAATTTTAAATTTATTAGTATTAATATAATAATAATAATAATAATAATAACAATAATAATAATACGAAGAATAATAAGTCTTCTTCCAAGTATTATTATTTTCATTATTATTATTATTATTACTACTACTACTACTACTACTACTACTACTACTACTACTACACTACTAACTACTACTACTACCATACAATCATTTTGGCTAAGAAGGTGATATAGTTTACTACACAGCTATTAATGGTCTAATAGAAAACTTTGGTATAAGGTATAATGTTGATGGGTGGAGAGTTATCATCAGGTGTCTGTCGCTGTCTCCTGGTAGATGACATTGATTGTGAACAATGAGTTTACTGCATTATAGAATGATGCAGATTCATTATAGATGATGCAGATTCATTATAGATGATGCAGATTCATTATAGATGATGCAGATTCATTATAGATGATGCAGATTCATTATAGATGATGCAGATTCATTATAGATGATGCAGATTCATTATAGATAATGCAGATTCATTAAGATGATGCAGATTCATTATAGGGTGATGCAGATTCATTATAGATAATGCAGATTCATATAGATGATGCATATTCATTATAGATGATGCATATTCTTATAGATGATGCAGATTCATTATAAATGATGCAGATTCATTAAGATGATACAGATTCATTTTTAGATGATGCAGATTCATTATAGATGATGCAGATTCATTATAGATGATGCAGATTCATTATAGATGATGCAGATTCATTATAGATGCCCGATTCATTATAGATGATGCAGGGTTCATTATAGATAATGCAGATTCATTATAGATAATGCAGATTCATTATAGATGATGCAGATTCATTATAGATGATGCAGATTCATTATAGATGATGCAGATATTCATTATAGATTTATGCAGATTCATTATAGATGATGCAGATTCATTATAGATGATGCAGATTCATTATAGATGATGCAGATTCATTATAGATGATGCAAAATTCATTATAGATGATGCAGATTTATTATGATAATGCAGATTCATTATAGATAATGCAGAAATTTATTATAGATGATGCAGATTCATTATAGATGATGCAGATTCATTTTTAAAATGATGCAGATTCATTATAGGGTGTGCAGATTTTAATTATAGATGATGCAGATTCATTATAGATGATGCAGATTCATTATAGATGATGCAGATTTATTATAGATGATGCAGATTCATTATAGATGATACAGATTCATTATAGATGATGCAAATTTATTATAGATGAAGCAGATTCATTATAGATGATACAGATTCATTATAGATGAACAGATTCATTATAGATGATGCAGGTTCATTATAGATGATGCAGATTCATTATAGATGATACAGATTCATTATAGATGATACAGATTCATTATAGATGATACAGATTCATTATAGATGATGCAGATTCATTATAGAATGATGCAGATTCATTATAGATGATACAGATTCATTATAGATGATACAGATTCATTATAGATGATGCAGATTCATTATAGATGATGCAGATTCATTATAGATGATGCAGATTCATTATAGATGATACAGATTCATTATAGATGATGCAGATTCATTATAGATGATGCAGACTGATTATGTTCAAAATCTTCCAGACTCATAACATGGTAATACAAAAATTGTCAGCGGCCCTTTAACATTAATGTCTTGTGTATTTAAAAATATTGGTTTTCTTGGTCTCAAATTTAATTTTTTTAAAATTTGGTTCTAATTTACAATTTTTTTTTTTAAGAATTTTTTTTAGATAAGTTTCCAAATGAGTTATAAAGGTTTCTACTGATACTCTTTAAATTTTTTTAAAAACATATAACTGCATTACAAGTTACGTGACACTTTGCACAGTGAGTCACAAAACTTCCATTTTAGACAAAAAATAACTGGAATACCAGGATAATTCCTCGCATCGGACACCACCAGAAATACATCTTCTGGATGTATTTATTGGCTTTTAATGAAACCCTAGAAGCAGCGATGATCACACATAAAAAATAAGTATGGAAACCCTTTTGTGAAGGTTGTCCAGTGCAGAGTAATCTCATACAGATATTAATCATCCATATGTGATATATCTCGATCGTCTTTAAATTGATTGAGAAAAGTAAGACTTTATTGTTGGGGTCACATGTTTACTATGAAAGAAAAGTGAAGAAATGGAGGTGATTAAGATGCACTTTCCTTTATTTTTATAATTATTTTCAAAATATTGTTTTTATTTTCGTCAGTAATTAAGTGTCCCCGCAGGATACCTTCAAGAGATTGCCTAATTTTATCTTTATTTTTCATTTTTTCTTCCAATTTTCCCATTTCATTTCGCTCATAACTCGAGAACGTCTCAGTCACCGGCTTCTAATTTTTTAACAAGTGTTTAAAATAACGAGGACAAAATTCATGGAACAATTAGTTGTTGACTTAGCCTATGAAAGAAGTTGGTGAGTCTATTTCCAGCATCCTGGAATGTCTGGAATAAGACACAGAACTTTCAGTACGGAAGCTTCAATGTGTAGATTCTGTTTTGACGATGTTGATTGTGAGGTCGTGTGAATTTTTATTGTTGTTAAACTATTATAATAAGGTAAATAATATTCAGTTTAACTGTTCTAAACGGCTGCAATATTTAATGGTTGACACATGTCTGGCCCAGGACACCACATCTCTGGCCCAGGACACCACATCTCTGGCCCAGGACACCACATCTCTGGCCCAGGACACCACATCTCTGGCCCAGGACACCACATCTCTGGCCCAGGACACCACATCTCTGGCCCAGGACACATCTTTTGGCCCAGGACACATCTCTGGCCCAGGACACATCTCTGGCCCAGGACACATCTCTGGCCCAGGACACATCTCTGGCCCAGGACACATCTCTGGCCCAGGACACATCTCTGGCCCAGTACACATCTCTGGCTCAGGACACCAATTATTACGTTTCGTTTCCGTCCAGTATAATCTATTGATTTAGTAAAATAGTAAAAAACTTGTAATTGCTGGAATGACTCCTCGCCATAACTTGAGAATGACTCATGGGATCGGCTTCACATTTTCACCACTGGTGTTGTTTCCTGAGCACAAAACTCTCCCTCCATGTGGCTCTATTTGCTAATTTTATTGAATAAATAACTATATTAAATTTTTTATTCTATAATTAAAGAATGGTTAATCTGACTGCATTCAAAATATTACTGACAATGTTTTTTTATAAGACGGCTGACGGCTGCTACACGGCTGACGGCTGCTACACCGCAAATTTCCTAAGAATCGATGCAAAC
>NW_026475808.1:0-10406 GCF_026875155.1 Cherax quadricarinatus
AGGGAAGAAGAGAGGGGAGAGAGAGGAAGAGAAGAGAGAAGACAGACAGACAGAGAGAAACAAGAGAAAGGGATAGGGAAAAAAACACAAAACAAACAGAAAATACAACATTAAATTAATTTAAATAATAAATGAACTAAGGTTAGAAAATTTCTGGTGGAAGGACCTCTCATGCTGAAGTGTTTGGAACCCTTCCCTCTTTATGAAGAAAAAACAAGTTGATCTACGTCATCACCATTACCCAGCTTTTCACTTAAATGAAGTGGAGCAGACATTTACCCAGACACAATAGTGTGATATAAAACGCGAGCTTTAAAGGCAAAAATTATATTGAAGGTGACAATATTCATTTTGTGCAGCTTTTCACTTTCTGCAGAAAAATGATAATCCAGTTTCACCGTCACATTCAGTTGCACTACACACACACAAACACACACACACGTGTGTGTGCATATATAATATATATATTATATATATATTATATATAAAAATATATATAATAATATATATATATAAAATATATATATATATATATTTCATATATATATAACATATATATTATATATATAAAAATATTTAACATATATATTACTATATATAATTAAAATATATAATATATATATATTATATATATATATATATATATATATAATACATATATATATACATTATATATATATACATATATATTTATATTATATATATAATATAATATATAATACATATATATATATATATATAATTATATATATATACATATATATTACAAATATATATATATATATATATATAATATATATATAATATATAATATATATATATATATATAAAAATATATATATAATATATAATATATATAAACAATATATATATATATATACATATATATATATAATATAATATATATTTATTATATATATATATATATAAAATTATATATATTAATATTATATATATATAATAATATAAATATATTTTAAATATATATATATAATATATATATATATATATATATATATATATATATATATATATATATAAAATAATATATATATTAAATTTATATATATTAACATATATGATATAATATATATAATATTATATATTTTATATATTATTATATATAGGTGTTAAATATATATTTTTATATATTATTATAATCGGCATTTCCCATAACAAGTGGCCCGATATATAAAAATCATATCATTATATACTTCTTCCAAAAGTCATATTAAAATACATTTTTTATATCATCTATAAACCCCCATCCTTGAGTAGTGCACACTTTATTCCCATCCCCCAACTCAAGTCGCCTACCGTTTTCCCTGAATCCCTTCATAAATGTTACTTTGCTCACACTCCAACAGCACGTCAAGTATTAAAAACCATTTGTCTCCATTCACTCCTATCAAACACGCTCACGCATGCCTGCTGGAAGTCCAAGCCCCTCGCACACAAAACCTCCTTTACCCCCTCCCTCCAACCCTTCCTAGGCCGACCCTACCCCGCCTTCCTTCCACTACAGACCCATACACTCTTGAAGTCATTCTGTTTCGCTCCATTCTCTCCCACATGTCCGAACCACCCACAACAACCCTTCCTCAGCCCTCTGGACAACAGTTTTGGTAATCCCGCACCTCCTCCTAACTTCCAAACTACGAATTCTCTGCATTATATTCACACCACACATTTGCCCTCAGACATGACATCTCCACTGCCTCCAGCTTCTCCTCGCTGCAACATTCATCCCCCCACGCTTCACACCCATATAAGAGCGTTGGTAAAACTATACTCTCATACATTCCCCTCTTTGCCTCCAAGGACAAAGTTCTTTGTCTCCACAGACTCCTAAGTGCACCACTCACTCTTTTTTCCCTCATCAATTCTATGATTCACCTCATCTTCATAGACCCATCCGCTGACACGTCCACTCCCAAATATCTGAATACGTTCACCTCCTCCAATACTCTCTCCCTCCAATCTGATATTCCAATCTTCATCACCTAATCTTTTTGTTATCCCTATAACCTTACTCTTCCTGTATTCACCTTTAATTTTCTTCTTTGCACACCCTAACCAAATTCATCCACCAATCTCTGCAACTTCTCTTCAGAATCTCCCAAGAGCACAGTGTCATCGCAAAGAGCAGCTGTGACAACTCCCACTTTATGTGTGATTCTTTATCTTTTAACTCCACGCCTCTTGCCAAGACCCTCGCATTTACTTCTCTTACAACCCCATCTATAAATATATTAAACAACCACGGTGACATCACACATCCTTGACTAAGGCCTACTTTTACTGGGAAATAATTTCCCTCTTTCCTACATACTCTAACTTGAGCCTCACTATCCTCGTAAAAACTCTTCACTGCTTTCAGTAACCTACCTCCTACACCATACACCTGCAACATCTGCCACATTGCCCTCCAATCCAACCCTGTCATGAAAGCAATAAGTGGTGAGTGGTGGACGAGACAGGGGAAAGTAAGGGGAGAAAGGAAGGGTAGGCATAGGGTCACTGCACACTGAGGGAAGGTGGACAGCTGGAGGGGAGATGGGAAGACTGGATATAAAATAAAAGATTGATGTGATATGGTCAGGAAGATTGAAGACTCAGAAATGGAGCAGATAATAATCAGAGTTAAAACAGCTGAGAGGGGAAAAATGAAATATAGAAGGATTCCTTACTCGGCAAATTACTCAAGGAAATGGAGTTAGTAATTCACTTAGTTACAGATAAAACTCAAACTAAATCAGAAGCTGACCCTCTTGGTCATCGAGAAAATATCATTCCAATTATCGCTGCCTGCCAGCGAAGCTCCTAAAGGGGTAGATTGGAAATGTTTTTTTTTTTTGTAGTGACAATGAAAGACACTGCAAATTAAATATGATTATATTTCCCGTTCTAAAAAAAAAAAAGTAAGGAAATTAGAAAAAAAAATGAGTGGTTGCTATAGAATGTTTTACTACGAAAGTTTTCCAAAATCATAAAAATGAAGACACGGGTGGCAGTGAAGCTCATGACGGCCTTTCACTCGTCGCATTACACTATCATGTATGCAAGAATAAGCACAAATATCTCCATGAAAGGCAATCGAAGCATTCCTTGGTAGTACAGAGAAGAGATGAAAACGGGAGTGGAAGACAGGACAGATGATACATCCAGTAGATAGAAAAGACAGATAAAGACTAACAAGTACACTTCCAGTGGCAAAACAACAGAGAAGTATCTAGCTCATCTAGACTAAGGACAATAAAGATTATCGAGTATTATTGCGATTCATACATGGATAAAGACCTACTGTGTTGGGCTAAACGTGCTAACAACGGCTCTCATATACTGCAATCTATTACCACCATATCTATTTAAGGCAGGAAAGCAGAAGGCTCACTCATACACCCCATAACAATTGAAAAAAGCATAGTATTTACAGGAGAAAAGGAAGAGGATGGAGGACGTGGGCAAAGAATTCCTATCATAAATTAGAACTGTTCTTTCTCACTACTCGTGTCAGCAGTTTTGTTTTCGTTACAACAGATTTCCAGTGACGCAAACAACACATACTCTACCACTACTACAAAAAATATTGACTTGGTTTCCCCACAGTTAACGGATGGTCCAGAGGCAGCCGCTATAAAACCATCAGGAATCCGTTGACTTCAGATTGCCTCATCTGTTGTATACATGTGGCGGTTTGTGAGGATTTTATAGTGGGTTTACTGAGAGATTAAGAGTGGTTTGAGCGTGTTAAATATAAGGAGAGAAATTTGCTAATGTATTTCACTTAACACAATGGCCATCTCCCACCGATGAAGGAGACCACTCAGAAAAAGAAGAAAATACTTTCACTGTTATTCATTCAATCACTGTTTTGCCAGAAGCGCGTTGACAGTCCACTTCAAATAATCCTCACTAATCAACATCCCCTTCCCCATTCTTTAAAAGTAAAGCTCTGTACTTCTCGCCTCCCGAGCTCCAAGTTCGGCTAACTGGATTTACCTGAAATCCTTCATAAATGTTCTATCTCACACTCCAACAGCACGTTAATCATAAAATAAACTCTTGCTTAAACAAGCCTGCCTGGTTGTCCAACATCCCGTAGCACTCCCTTCCCTGCAACCACGACTCTTCAGTCACCTTCCCTGCACCACGATCTCCAGATCACGTCACTAACAACCTGTATATCTTGGAAAGACCGTCACGGAAGAAAAACATCCTGGCTTCTTGTTTTCCGTAGCTGCTCAATATTAACCTCAAGCTTTCCTTCCTTGGGCTTCCTGTTACCCCCAAGTCACGCAGTGCAATCCACCTCCTGCCTGATGACGCTTCTATTTTTTTTTTGTACCTCGTGGCACCACCACCCACCCGGGGGGGGATCGGCCGGATCGGGCAACAGTCTTCCGCCCACGAACAATGCACCTCCCCTCTCCCCACCAACCCCCCCCCCCCACGCCACCCCCCAAATCCCCCCGACCCCACCCCAACCCCGCGTACCTCCCCCCGAGCCCAATCCACGCCCCCCCTCCCCCCTAACCGCCCCCCCCCACCCTGCGCCACACCCGGTGTCCCGCCTCAAATCCGCCTCCCAGTACAAGCGCCCCCATGAAACAACCCCCCCACAACACCACACACCCCCCAACCCACCACGGTGCAAAGCGAGTGCGAAACAACCGACATTCCCCGCCTGCACCCCAAACCCCCGGCCCCCCCCCCCCCAACACATAACCCCTAATACCCCAGAGTCCCCCCCCAAGTCCACGCCCACACCCCTCCCATCAAACACGCCACACCCCCACCCCCACCCCACAAATACACCCATAACCCCCACCACCCACCGCCACCCCCTCCCTCCCCCCCCTCCCCCCCCTCACCACCCATCCCGAGCCGCCCCCATCTGCCACCGTACACCCCCCACCAGCCCCCACAACGACCCCCCGCCCCAAACCGCACCACCCCCACCCATCCCCCCACCTCCCCCAACCCTTCCAACCCGTTGAGGCGCCCCCCATCCCACCCAGTGCCCCCACCCGGCCCAAGCCCACCCCCCTCTAAACCCCGACAACCAAAGCACCCACACCCATAACCCACACACACCCCCTCCAACACCACCTAAACTATATAGCCTAAAATCATCAGAACCTCCAACCCACCGTCTATCCTCTTTCCCTTCTTCCTCCTACATTCCCAGCCCCCATGACCCCCACCATAACTCTGTGCATCCCGGCTGTCCCAAGACAAATTCGCTCTTGGCCTTTTTCCCGATACCCGCCTCATTACCCTGTTATCTCGTGTCTCCCATCCAATCCGCCCCCCTCCAACAAACACCAAAAACCATTCACCGCAGCCACTGTATGACTCCAAATTCCCCCGGGCGCTACATGACCCCACGAGCTTATGCCTTCCCCACCCCTGTTTAAAAACAATTTAATGTACATGTTGTTTTCAGTAGATGGTTATTGGCGTTTCCCTCCCCACCCATTACTAAACACTTAAGATCCTCCATCACCACCACCCAACACTTAGCTTCCTCCACTCACCATAACACTAACACTCAGCATCCTCCACACCAAACCATCCTGACACTTACTTCCTCCTCACCACACTAACGCTCAGCATCCTCCCACCCACCCACCGCCAACACTCAGCATCCTCTCACCACCACCAACACTCAGCATCCTCCCCACCCACCATTAACACTTATCATCCTCCCCAACAACCACTACACATAGAAATTTAATGTTAGTATTGGTTATATATAATGCAAAATTAGCGAACAAGCTATATATGATGCAAAAACTACAAAGGGGATACAAGATACTTCTAAGCCTATCTATTGCAATCACATATCATATAAAAATATATATATACATATATATATAATATAAATAATTTATAAATATAAATAAATATATATACAATATATATATATATATCTATATATATGAAAAAATTAGACACATGTGCAACTCAGGGTATCTTTATTGAGAAACGTTCGCCACACAGTGCTTCATCAGTCCATACATAGGAGAAACTGAAGAACAGGAGGAGAATGAGGTAATCATCCCTCAACCTTGAGTTCGATGTATCATCCACATCAATCTTGAGTAGAATACGTCAGATGAGCGGAGAAGCAGCTTATAAACCGTATGGCAGGAGAGGTGCAGCAGTCATATGTGGTGTCACATTTGTTCAATGTGGAAGTAGGACGTGCCCCAAAAATTAGGCAAGCGAAGAATTCCTAAGTATTAAGATCCCAAGAAGTTGCAGTGTCTGACAGGTTTGTAGAGAATGGTTCAGAGAACCGACATGTTGATAAATTAGACACATGTGCAACTCTTGGGTATCTTTTTTGAGGAAACGTTTCGCCACACAGTGGGTTCATCAGTCCATACATAGGAGAAACTTGAAGAACAGGGGGAGAATGAGGTAATCAGTCCCTCAACCTTGAGTCGATGTGTTCAGTCCATCAATCTTGAGTAGAATACGGAAGATAGTGGCGGGAAAAGTTTCCTCAATAAAGATACCCCAAGATGCACATGTGTCTAATTTATCACATGTCGGTTTTTTCTGAACCATTCATCTACAAACCTGTCAGACACTGCAACTTCTAGGGATTTTTAATACTTAGGAATTCTCGCTTGCCTAATTCTTGGGCACGACCTACTTCCACATTGAAACAAATGTGACACCACCTATGACTGCTGCACCTCTCCTGCCATACGGTTTATAAGCAGCTTCTCCGCTCATCTGCCGTATTCTACTCAAGATTGATGGACTGAATACTCGATAAAGGGTTGAGGGACATTACCTCTTCCCCCCTTTCTTAAAGTTTCTCCTAGTATGGACTGATGAAGCCACTGTGTGAGAACGTTTCCTCAATAAAAAACCCAAAGATTTCACATGTTTTAAATTTTACATATATAATATATATTTTAATTATATAATATATATATTTTATATATATATATATTTTATATAATATATAAATATTTTTAAATATATATATATATATATATATATATGATGTCTGTTTGAATAAGAAAGGTAAAGTATATTGTATCCCCCTTTGGTTTTTTGCATCATGTAAGCTTGTTCGTAATTTTAAACCATGTTGGCAAATTTTCCTCAAAAAAGATCCCCAAGAGTTGCAATTGTCTAATTTATCAATATATATATATTATATATATATAATAAATTTTAAATATATAATATATTAAAATATATATATTTTATATAAAATTGTGATTTAAAATCCAGGAATGAAAAATCCAAAATTTTTGCCCTCCTGGAGGGCAAAATTTTTTCATAAAAACAAAAAATTCAATTCGAACCTGCGCACTGTGTACATAGTACACAGTACTTTGAGCGTGTGCATAAAAGCGTTTGGTTTTTGCATAATTGTTCAAGTGGGTTGTTCTGTATTTTGTCATGTCACTGTTTACTGTTACTATTGCAAACCACAAATCTGTAAATATATTTATATATATATATATTATATATTATATATATATATATATATATATATATATATATAAATATATAATATATATTTTAATATTATATAATATAATAATATATATAAAAATATATATATATTAAATTATATAAATATATATATATATATTATTTATATTTAAAAATATAAATATATTTTATATATATATATTTTTTAAAAAAAATATTAAAATTATAATATATATATATATATTATAACGTAAAATTTTTTTAATATATATATATATATATATATATAATATATATATAATATAGCAAAACACCACCTGAAAAATAGAAAATTCCAACCCTTTTCGGACTACTCACATTATAAAGGAACTATAAAAAGTAAGCATCCAAGGAAGCTATAAAAAGGGGGTCGCCAGCCCCTCATATCAAAATTTAGTCAAACAATTTACTTCCACTAATCCCCCTTTCCCCTTACGTTGGACTAAAAAAAAAACACAAAAACCCAAAGGGGGTTTCCAGTCAAAACCAAAATTAAATTAAAGTCCATGGGGGCAGTTTCATAAAAATTTTTCCCAAATGGGTTTTTCGATATTTTGGGGCCCAAATTTTTTGGGAAAAAAATTTTTTTCTAACTTTAATGGGGAAAAAAAACATAGATTTGGGTTAAAAAATTAAAAACTCCTTGACTGATTTAAAATTTGATTTTAACAGGGATATTTTTTGTGTTACTTCTTTTTTACGAAAGTTCCTGTTGATGTTTTTATTAAGTTTCTTATCTAAAAACTCTTTAAAACTATGATTTACCATTTCCAGTTCCCACTATCATTAAAATTTTTTAAACTTTTTATTGTTGATGCAAAATTTGTATTTAATGATAAGTTTTTTTAAAAACTCAAAAATTTTTATGGCCCTTTTGGGGGTTTTCCCCTTTTACCTGTTCTTAGTAACCTTTTAAAAATGGAATTTTTTTAAAAAAAAGGTTTTCTTAAAAACAATCCTCCCCTAATAGAGCTAAATGGTTTTAGTTTTGTTTATGATATTTTGTGTTTAAAGCCCAAAAAAGTAGTTTTACACCCTTTTTCTGGGAAAATTAAATAGCTTAGGGCCCCTTCTATAAAAATTTACTGTTTGAGTTTGGGAAGGGGAAAAAAAACTCATTGCCTTTTCTAGATGTTTTTAAATTTTTAAGGGAAAAAATGAAAATTTAAATTTTAAAAATTTTCAAAAAAAACCCACAAATAAAATGTTTTCCATGGGCCCCTAATTTTTCCCCGCATTTAAAATAAGGTCAAACTGGGCTGTTTTTTTCATCAATGTTTTTTTAGAGGCCCTTTTTGAATTTTTAGTCCTGAGTTCATAGATTAGGAAATTTTCCCAAAAATTTTTGAAAAGGGGAATGATTTAAAATACCCAAGAAAAGTAATTTATAAATCTTTTAAAGTTGCTAAAAAACAATTTTTATAAACCCCAAAAAAAAGGGAAAACCCAGCCTTTTTCCCAAACAAAAAATTTTTGGGGTTCCCCCTTACCAGGGAAAAGGGGTTTGATATCCCTTTCCCTTCTTCAAAGGGGATTTTAAATTTTAAAATTTTGTTTTCCCAAAAAATCTTGATACAGAAAAAAAAACTTTTGATTAAAAATTTCCCCCCCCAAAATCCCTTTTGGGAAAAGGGGGTCTATAAGATTCCTTGTAAAATTTAAAAAAAAGGGTTTAAAAGGTAAAAACGGTAAAAATCTCAAAACAAGTTTAAAACAACATAAATATAGCTTTTAGAATGGAAAAGATTCCAATGCCCCTATTTTTTTCATTAAGGTTTTTAACCACCCAATTTGATTTTCAAAAATTTGAAAAAGGGGTAAAATCAAGCAAGTCCAGGGTCGCCCAGGAATATAATTAAATTTTTTTTCAAAAAAAAAGCAGTTTTGACAATAATATAATATTTCCTTTGGTTTTATAAATTTTGATCCATTTATAATTAATTTGAAAATTTTGGGGAAAATTTAAAAATACACTGGACAAAAAAATAGCTTGGGGGGGTTTTGGGAAAGGGGCCTGTTCAAGTTGGCTCGCCCGCGTCCCCGTGTTTTTTAAACCCTTTTGGGATCTGATTTGTGAGGTGCCCGGCCCCACCCCTTAAACCCTTCCCTTTGGAAAGCTTCACTTTCATAGTTCCTTGAAATTGGGTAGTACGAAAGCGCTTGGGAAATTTTCTATTCTTTCAGAGGGGTTGTTTTTCATATTTTGAAAAACCTGTTTACTGTGATCTTATTGCATATATAATAATGTATATATAATATATATATATATATAATAAATATTTATATAATATATATATATATAAAATAAAAAATATATATATATATTTATATATATATATTTTATATACAAAATATATATTAATACATATAAAATATAAATATAATTTTTATAAAAAAATATAAAATATAAAAATATATATATATATATATATACATATGTTTATATATTTTTACATAAAAAAATAAAATATATATATATATATATAAAAATTTAAAAATATTTATAATTTTATATATATATAAAATTAAAATTTAAAAAACATATATATATATATAATTTATATATATATTAAATATATATAATAAAAAAAATATATATATAATATTATATATATATATATAATATATATATAAAACAGTATGTGTGTGTTTGCCCAAAAAGATAACAGTAACAGATGAATGACAATATTCAGAAAAAACCCCTGTGAAAAAAATTTGTGCAACCCCCCAAGCGCTTTGTGCACACGGGTTGAAGTACTGTGTATATGTTTCACAGTGCCCCAGGTTTTTGAAATTTTATTTGTTTGTTTTTTTTGGAAAAAAATTTTGCCCTCCAGGGGGGGCAAAAAAATTTGGATTTAAACATTCAGGGTGCAGTCCCAAAAATTTTCAGTAAAAAA